>JAVFBX010180027.1:0-14661 GCA_034783855.1 Mopalia kennerleyi
AACATAATTATACAATTTCTGGATAACCACTTCTTGTTTTGTGATAGAACACAACGTTTCGATACATATGCCTGTATATCGTCATCAGGTGTAAATTGACTAAAATGAGGAGAGTGGGAGCTATATACAAGTTATGCCCTTGGGACGTTTTGACGTGATACCTATACGTTAGAACATAGACGTATATAGTATAGGGACAAATACATTTTGGGGGTTGATTTTTTTTATATTCTAGTATTAATTGATTTTCACGTGTCATACAATATTGTAGGCCTATAGGCATGTGTCACATATGTATACTTTGTAAATACGGAAAAACAAACAGTAATTTTGTTAGAAATATATTTTATTTAGGCCTACTCTCAAAAATTTATAATGCAAACCAGGCCACCGAGGTTAGGCTACATATAGGCCTACTCTGTGGTTTTGAACTATATTTGTTTGTTTGTTTGATTGGGGTTTAATGTCGTAGGCCTACTCACTGAAGGATATTTCTCTTATATGACGACGGATTATCCACTTCACACTGCTGTTTGTTAAATTAAGGTGGAAAACCAGGAGGAAACCTCGTAAAAACAACCTCGCGATTGTCGGATCCACATCGTGTGACACTCATATAACTGATGCTCGACAGACGGACTCGATCCTGTCAACGGTATATCAAAGAAGGATTTGTATGCTCAGCGCATACGCTACCACGAAGCCACTGCCGCGGGCCACGAATTATTTGAATGGGGTTATAGGCAAAAATGAGTTGTAAGGCCTAGGCTATAGTCCTAAGTTTGGTCACACAATGTTTTAAGTTTGCACTCGCGATTAATTCTCTTTGTAGTGTTTTTTTTATAAGAAAGGTCTACTTAGGCCTACAGGAGAATTTGGAATCTTTCTTTCATAAGCCCCCGCTGCTTAGACGATTCAGAATACAAGCGTGTCATTTTATCGAAAGGTTCTCGGTTCAGTAGCCTACCCAGTGGCGGCATCCACATTTTCAGGTCACTAGGCATCCATACATGAATGAATATATGTTTCCTACATAGTAAGTAAAAAAACAACCACACAAAAAAATCGATAACAAATCCAAAACGATTACAAGGATCAGTTTCTTTATTTATTAGCAACACTGTCACAGATATTATATTGTGCTGGCCTTTATAAACTGAAAGTCAACTTTGCCACTTTGGGGAATAAGTAAACAGGTTATATTAATGGAACTCTTCTGTGTCGGAGGTAGAATAAGAACCTCTTTTCTGAATACAATGGTGAGAAGGATTACAAGTGACAGCAGCGAACACATGATTAACATAGAGCAGCTACCGTGTTTAAAGAGCTGTCGATGACTCAGATTGTGTGCTACCACATCCAATTGTTGCTGCGTTACAAAGACCAGCTGATCTTTGAGCTTCTCTGGGACATTGTTTTGGTTTGATGCCGGATTCAATTGAACACTGATGAAGGTAAGTTTTGTAGCTATACGATGTAGGCCTACGTGTTGATAGATCCCTGCAGCCAACTGTCAAACTGTCGATATGTAACTAACGTCAGTCGATATTCTGGCAGGCTTCGGCTTCAGCCAGAAAGAAGAGTGGACGATCTTACTGTTGTTTCTCATCTCACCATTATCAGATTAAGAACAAAGAAATTGACGAAAAAATAACGTCTCGTGACAACTTGTATAAGCTTACAGTATAGTTGTATTGGATCTAAGACCGAAACACGAACAAAGTGTTGCTTACTCAACAGTGGATTAATGTTAAATAGCTGGGAATAGGCCATACGTAAAACTGAAATAACATGTAAGTATTTGCGTAGCTATGTACAGTTAATATATAAATATAACATAAACAACAATATGTGCATTAATTTTGTTCCTCTTTCTCTCTCAGTTTAAGTGTTTGCCAGTCAATTTTGTTGAGGAAACTAATTGCTAAAGCCACTTGTCCCAGCTGTTAGCCCTTGTTCCGGTCCCACATATGACAGCTGCATGAAGACCCAGTCAGTCACTAACATAGGATGGACTCACTCGTCCCACCGTTAGCCACAGCTGAGGATTCAGATGATACGTAAGTTACGTTTTAATATGTGTATAAAAACGATTGTTGAAATATGACCAGCATAATTTACATGAAGAGAAAAATATTAACAGTTTGGTAATGTTAGTCACATGTTTTTTGTTTTTTTTAAAAGTCAGTAATGTGATTTTGGTTTTTGAAATCAATACACAAATGTAACTATCCTTTTGCTCAAGGCAGAATTTCAGTCAGTCTATTATCTACTTAAGCAGAGGATGAATATGAATGCTCAAACATGGTTGTATTAGTGTGACCTTTTCTGCTGGAACACATCAGCATCATACAACTAACATGTACCCTAAAGCACAGTCAATGTTAAACACCATTCAAACTTACAAAACATCGAATGGACTGATTTGAATAAGCTTGAGGTGTGACTTCTCTAAGTTAATATGAAGTGTATAGTGAACAGTATTTGTTTGTTGACAATTTGGACACTTTTTTAAGTGACTGGTTTAGTTGAATTGACTTATTTTACCTGTTGGGAGGTAAACTTACATTGTACACTGTCATCAACAGGGTCTCATCATAATTTATTTGGATTTATGGTGCTCAGATTGACTGCATAATTAACGTGTACATTTATAACAAATTCTTTATTATGAGATCCTTTTGTTGTTTGTAATTTATGAAGTCATAAAAGTTGCATGTTGTTGAAAGAAATTTTTTCTGAATTCAATTGAATTTCAAAAGGACTGTGTTCTCTACTACATGTAGGGGATGAAAATAGAAGTATGAACAATTCGCAATGCATTCTATTCTAAGTCATGGGATAGTAAACCATAACATTAAGCCTCTGTGGTGAATCCTATTGAATATGTTGAAAGATTGCAAAGTTGCATTTACATGTATATGAGACATGTATGCAGGGGTTCATAGATATCCAGTTTAACTCCCTAAATGGTAGTTAAGCTGGAGAATAAACTCAATTTGAGACATTATTTTAACGCATCATTTTAAAAAAACTCAATTCAGACTCATTTCTTATGTTTTAAAAGTATGATAAAAAAAACTTGGGCTTTAAAAAATGAAAACAATTTAATATACTACTTAAAAAACTGAATTTTGTTCAGTAAAAAATTCAATATTTGGATGTCTATGAAGCCCTGGTATGATGTCAAATGTTACCCCACAAACCTGTAGACCACTGTGTTTCAGTAGCTTTCCAAACACTAAATGTAAGCTTACATCTGCCTGGCATTATAATCTCACTGTTTGTTTATATCTATTGGCTGCATGCATGTATTCAATGTTTATATTGCATTTTTGTGAACATTTTCGATTCAAACTTTTGAATTCAAAGTTGACCATTTTAAGCAGTTATTTTTCTTCTTACTAAAACTGTTTCACATGAAACACTTTTTGTTTTTATTTACCCAGGACCAGGGGCTTAGCCAAAATACAAAAGTATGAAGTCCAAAATCATCATTTTCTATGTAACTGGGTGTCCAACTTTAACAGTTTCTCTATCTCCTGCATGTTAAAGTTTTTAAAACAGGGTGTCCAAATAAGTCAATTGTTCAACTTAGTGTCTCCATTTAGATGTTCAGGACTACAACTAGTTGTGTGTGTGTTTTCTGTTGATGACCTTTTTCTTGTCCCATAGTTAAAACCCATATATCTTCACACACTATTGCAAATTGTTACTTGTTTTGATCAACTTATGCTAATTCATTTTGCACGCTCAGTGATTTTCAAGGCAAACACACTATTACATGTTCTGCTTGAATGGGCGCCTCTAAACTGGGCACAGTAAACACATCACTCAAATGTCTACATGTGCTCTGTAGATTTGTTTTGTGTGATATAAGTAAGTCATTAATGTGACATAGATCAGATTAACTTACTGTTTAGGACAAATAAGTCAGTCAGACTATTCATGAAATGGGCCCATATCATTATATTATGGTAAATGTAGTGCTGTTTGTTGTGTTCTACCGTATAACTGAAATGACCAATAATCAAGCCCTTGGGGAGAGTCCGAGACAATCTTTTACTTTCTTGTCAAGGTGTTATTACCAGTAAGACTGTACTTTATTTTGAAATAACTTAGATCTCAGTGTAGATACACGATGCTGCATGGAGAGACACATAACTCAATTAGGATATATACATAAATCATTATGAAGAGATACATGTACATAACTTGATATATAGAGATAAATAACTCAGTATGGAGAGATACATAACTTGATAGATAGATACATAACTCAGCATTGAGAGATACATAGCTCAGCATTGAAGATACATTTATAACTAGATATATAGAGAGATACATAACTCAGCATGGAGAGATACATAAATAGATATAGAGAGATACATAACTCAGCATGGAGAGATACATAAATAGATGTAGAGAGATACATATTAACTCAACATGGAGAGATACATGTACATAACTAGATATAGAGAGATACATAACTCAGTACAGAATGATACATTACTAGATATGGACTGATACATGAATCAGTTTGCTAATTTGTACAGCTGGCAGAACTGTGCAGATGTGGGTAAAAAAGATAACCTGGACTGGGTATTTTAGCTGCTTGTTAATGATGTATATTAGAGGCTCAGTAGTAGTGAGACGGCTTGTTGTCATGATATAAAGCTTTAGACCTCAGCCATGTCAGCTTTATCTCTCTCATTTGATGACTCTATTTTGACAGTGTTATTTGTGTACCCCCCTATTGTGGTTAATTCTAGGATATAAACACGGCCACAGGAATATACCCTCATTATTTGTTACATGGGAATAAGGCTCAATCAATTTCACACGCAGACCCTCTATATTATTTTATAAATATACATGTATGGTGAGACAGTGTACTCTCCAGCATTTCACATGTTTAACAGATGTGGAGTTAAGTTCAACAACGAAAAAGCCCTTCAATATTTTTTTTCTTTAAAATTAATATCTTAAGATTTAAAATTAATATTTTTAGATTTAAGCTTGAAGATTTGAATAACTTTAATCAATAGCAGATTTACCAGGACGGTCAATATTTTTCATAAGAAATAGCTACTTGCTTTTATATCACCAATCCATGGTTATGGAAGTATTTTTAGATAATATAAGGTAAAAACATTGACAGCATGTAGCCATTACCTTCTCTCGATATGTCTGCAGGTTACCAATAACAACTCAAGTTTAAGATCTATTAACAAATCTGGGAGTTGATCTAGAACATGGAAAGATTAGTCAGATCTAATTAATCAACATGCGGGTGCTAGCGGGATTCATTTTAAGAAGTATAATACAACTAAAATTAAAAGCTTATCTTTCATTTGTCAAATGCACTTTTTGTGTCATAGATATCTGTGCCAGTAATTATTTGTCGTGTTATATTTGTAATGACATCATAATTAGAAAGTTCCTGAAATAAAGGAAGTTATTCATCAATGTACTCATTGTGATTGTAGCTTTCGATTAATGTGTACTAGTTTACGGATATGTCTGTAGACCTCATTGAGGTATGACCACAATATATCTTACATGTCAAATGATCAGGCACACGTTGAACCCCATATTATTGCTAACTGAACCAGAAGAATTGGCATTTCACAATTCCACATTATTAAAATCGATATTTATAATTCATTCAGTGTCTATCTATTTATAATTATTCTAATCATAAACTGAATTAAATTGAGTTTCACAATTCAAGGTATAGAAAAAGTTCAACATTTTCAGTAAAACAATCATTTATCAGTAAATTTTTTAATTACCAAAGAATTATAATTTTTTTAAAATGCGTAATATATGATCATTACAAATTCATTATTGTAACTTAATGAATAAAATGAAACCATTAGCTTAGAGAAACTAAACTGGTATAGCCTGACTGTTGATGGTTTATGTACTGAGTCTAGATCATACAGCTGTAACAGTTACCTCCAAGGTTAGCCTGGTTTAAATATGACATATTTTGGTAACATCTGCTGTACCAATACAACATTTAGTATGACAGGAGTCCTAATTATATAAGAATGGTATCATTGTAATGATGTGGAATGATGTTTGTATATGGAGTATGCAATCAGTTCAGGTTTTGTCATCCATAACAGTGCAATCTTAGAGAAAGTACTATTTTATTAATACCGTACTACAAAAGTATTCATTTTGTTTTATGTCCTTTCAAGTGAAGCAGAAACAAAATGCGGGTTATTTTTATCTGGTAAAATATACATGTACAGTGTAGCCATATGCCAAACATTAGACATTGCAAACAGGCTGTGTTTTAAATGTACACTAAGTCTGTGGTTTTCCATGAATTCCATACTTGGAATTTGAAGAAAAAAAAAGCAGAAGCTCTTTGTCTTGCCTGCTCAAGGGATACTTTTTATAGCAGCTTTTCAGGCAATATTTGTACTAATTGAGTATTATTTGTGTTCTGTTTTATTCACAATGGATACAGTATGAGTCTGTAATAATCCCCACTTATAAATCTATTTGTAATTATGTCACTGTTTGACACACTCTGTTTCTCAATGAAGTCACAATGAGGACTCCCAAGTCTTGTTTCCCTCACATAAGTACTTTGAAGAGTTCTCTGTGTCAAGGATATGGTTAGAAGATGTGGTCATTAAACACTTCCTCTCAGTCTCCACTCCTTCATTCATGGTTGTTCAGACCTTATTGTATCCAACCTCTACTATAGTAAAGAAGCAGGAGGCTAACACTGTCAAGTACCTGCTAGAGTACTGTTATATTCCCTGATGTGTGAGGGGGCTGATCCCCCTCCCCGGCCTCTTTCCTTCATCCGTCCATTCATTCTCTACACAGTTCCTACCATCACCAGTTCGTACAAGTTCATTCAGCTATTGTGACATATCTTACTGAGCCTTTCATCCCACCTCTTCTGGTGTCTACAGGTCTTCACTATGTCCGAGTCCCCTGTCTCTTCTCATACTTTCTGGCATTACTTATCATGTACAGGCAATCAGTCAACGTGTTACATGTGTCTTCAACATTATGTGATGTTTTACCCAGAATAGATGATAATAAAGCCAATGGTGCACCTTAATGTTTTAATAGTAGTTAGTGCTTAATAATCCTGCCTGCCAACCATCAGGTATATGACTGAGTCACATGATCTGGTTCTGACAATTGTGGGGGTGGTTTTTGCTTGGTTTCCTATCTGTTTTCCACTGTTTTTAGGGAAGGATCAGTGTGAAGTGGATGATCAGTCATCATATACATGTAACACGATGTTAGTGAAATACCCTTAACAGCATTGAATGCCAATCACACAAACCAATCAGTTGTATGTTTATGTTTATCTTATGTGTTTGTTCTATTATTAGTATTAAAGTCATGAATACATTTATTTTCTCATCGTACTATCTGTATCATGATAGTCTTTGACGTGTGCACAAGTCAGTTTCACAGGTAGTGCCAGTGGGAAGCCAGCTTCCTGTTAGAGTAAAGGGGCAACAGGAAGCTCATCTGTTTGTGGTACTTTGTATTCCATCTTGTGATTGTTCTGTTTTTGTGTGTTAGTAGTGTAGAGAATGGGTTTTCTAAATTTTCTTCACCCAGCAGGCTGGCAGGCTATTGTGAGAGAGAAATAAAGTTAAATCTTTACAGCTACCAGTCAGTTATGATCTGTCCTATTGCTCTTCACTCTATAACTGGAGGGTGCATCCAAGGAAGTGTGTTAGGATCAACTACTGCCCACCGCTTCTCCCCCACCACTGTATCCACCAGAACACCATGGCTATATGTGAAGACTGATTGTTTACTGGCAATTCTCCATGTGTACATTTGAAAGACCAATTTCTCATTGCTAAGAGCATGGGGAGCTGAACAGATGGTTGAAGTCTGTCAGTCCAGATTCTTCACTGGCACTTAACACGAATACATGGAATATAACTATCCTTGTGTTATGAATACCTTGACCATATGTAGTGTTCCTGCATATTAATGTTGCTGCTTGTACTAGTTCATAAAGGTCTACCTGGACTTGAGTAGAAGTCTTATTTTATGGAATAAAGCCTGACATTTAGCAGTTTTGTTCTGGCAAGAGAAATATTCCACGCTGTGGACACCCACAAGAGACAACAGGAACTTTATTCCTGCAAAGCTCCTACAGTTAATGATAAAAGACAATATTGGCATTTCCTTGAAAACTTTGATTAACTCTGGTTATACATCCTATTGAGTATTTTTTAATCGTATGATGGCATCAAATATGGGTGAAGAAAACCAACTTGGAATTCACTAGCAACAAATAATAACTATACAGGACAATCAGAGGACTCACTACAAATACACGGCACCCCACTCCGATTGACTTCATATAGCCCATTAGCCCCGAGAGCACCAGGGCAACATAAAGATACCTGTAACCTACAACTCCTTAAAACCAACAGGGTTTCCATATTTGGGTAGTTTGGGACACACAAAAAATAGAGAAAATTCTGCACCTGGCCCAGTTGCCCAAAGGGGTTTGTGTTATTTGTCATAAAATCTGGTATTATTGAATGATGGTACACTGGACAACTACATGTAGGCCCTATTAGTCTATGACGGGTGAGGGATGGAAAGGTCAGACTGACAAAGTCATTGCTATATGCACTGTATATATGACACAAACATATTTCACATAATGTGGGGCAGTTAAAGACTTAATGCCCCCTAGACACATCAATATAGCTACATAAAACAATCGTTTGAGCTTTCATGTATTAAGATATACTGTAGGCTATAATTATATCCTGATTTTCACATAATAATAATAGTTGCAGCCAGCTTCAGCCACTGCCTGTCTGCTCGAATTCTGCATATCGGATCACTCTGTTAGAACTAAGATTCACTTAATTACACAATGCATGTAAAACACATGTTGTTTTAATCCAAATAGGTTTGTGATATGTTTTATGTTTCTTTATTAATAGCCCAGTAATATCAATGGCAAGGCAGTTTTCACTGATAAAAATCCCCACTCTTAACATGCCATACCTCCATCTGTGCCATTTTATAGATCGTTTTTGTGGAGTGAATTCCTATAGAGTATTTGATGGCTGTCAAGCTGTCTATGGACGTACATGATTAGCATTTTGCACTGCTGATCTCCGAGTAAGGTGCACGATTGGATTTTCTCATACTTTCTCGCGTTACTCGACATAACATGAGTTATCTTTAATGTCACGTGCTGTTTTGTCTAGAATAAGTGATAATAAAGCCAGCACCTTTATGGGATCTCGATTCCCCAGAGGTTCAACAGTGGACCATAGATATATGAGGGAGTTTCATGAAGTAACTGTGCATTCAGCACAGATGCTGTTATGAGGTTTCCTCTGGGTTTCCTCTGTATAAAGTGAGACAGAGTTCATGTATAAAATTGGACAATTTTCCCTATATCCTACGTGTCAAGGAAATACTCTTAAGAAGGACATTAAACATTAACCCAAACAAATAATTAAGCAGACTATCTACCTGGGATAGACTACCATGTGTACAGTGTTGGCTTTGGTCATTTCTTCGCCTGATACAATGATTATGCTCTGTGTAATTAATTTGTTTAGTGTTTGGATAATTGCTTTGAACTTGAAATTGACCGTTATCTAGCAGGATAGCAATATAGTTGGCCGAAATAAAATATTTTTCCACCGAGAATGGTGTATTGCTCCCACAACATATCATATCTTTCTTATTTCAGTGTACATGTATGTGATGTTTGAATTTCAAAAAAAGTTATTACATTTAAAAACATTTTAAAAAAACATAATGTTTTGCAACTGATCCTCAATTGTTCAGATCAGTTTAACATATGATTTTAGTTATGTTTTTTAAAATGAATAATATAAAAGTTTTGTGAAATATAGAATCACGAAATAGCCAATTTTAACACTAGCAGAAATCTCTTTGTGATGGGAAATGAATGAGCTATCTATAAAGGTGAGATGTTTCACAAGATAGTCTGTGTACATGTAACTTAATATCGTTATCTTAAAGGTAACCTAGCAAACTGTTAACTTGTCTTATATGACACCTCAACGGATATATTGTCTTTTCAGCAATATTTCATCGCAGTTATTTACAATTTGATAATTGAATATGAGCTGGGTTACAAACCTGACCAGCATTCACCTCATGAGCTGTGTTTCCCAATACACTCTACATCTATTCACAATGCTCACAGGTCCTCAACTTTAGGCTATAATTAGCATATTCTTTTGAAAGAATGTTCATGCTTTTAAGGTCTTTAAATAGACACCTTTGAATACACTTGTGTATGTTGACATACATGATATATAACAAAGTAAAACTTATAGAGTTATCAACTGCCACAACACAGAACCTTGATCTAACCTATGGACTTACGCTCTTTGGCCTGAATGTTTTTGAGGACTATCTTAAGAGTATGGGTTTGAAAACAGCATTTAACCTACATACTGGTACTTATTTCAGCGTTACAATCAATTAGACCACATCAGACTATTATATGCAGGCTGTAATAGGAGTGATTGTCTTTGACATTTTGGTGGCGGATACATAGGTTTGATGTGGGCTTGTTTGGAGGCTGAGCTGGGCGATACAGGATGTTAATTGCCCTCATTAGAGCTGTAGTGTGTGTCCTGTGAGGCTGTGTGCTTAATGAATTCACTTGTACACCTATTGGGATAGTGACACTTTCTGGTGGTACCTGATTCACTGTTATCCTTGACTTGGTGAAAGTCAATTGTATAATTGTTTATATACTGAGATTTTATATTTGTGAACATCAGTATACAGTGAGTTTTGACTGGGCACTCCCTGGTGTCACACGTGGGTGGGTCATCTTGACCAGTTGACCAGCAGAGGTGTGGGCTTTTTAATCCAGTGGGCATGTGCTGAGGGAGGCCAAAATAAACTTCATTAAGTCAAAGTGTGCATGTGAGTGCATGTCAGCTGGGTAGGATTATAACACTGTAAACCTCTCTACATATCTCACCTCTACAATATCCAACCATGGTTATTAATAAGAGTAAACCTACCACAAAAAAGTCATCACAAAAGTGGTTAAAAAGTTTACGCCAGTTTTTAACAAGGATTATAATATGTCATTCAAGGTAAGCCATTGAACTATGCTGTCATCTGTATTTTCTGTGTGCTTTGTTATTTATTAGAAAAGAGTCACTTTCATCATTGCAGATTTCTAACATTTATTTGTTTATGTGATATGTTATCTAAATATTGTCTTTTCTTCTAATTTTGTTGTTATTTGGTGTGTCAGGAATATATAATGACATATCAAAGGAGAAAAAAAATGAAGTTAATGAGACATTATTTAGATCTGCTCTAGAAGTAAACAATCGTTATGTACTTTACTTCCTCATTTATTACCCCATCATCTTTCTAATAGGGAACCAGATCCGGAGATCTTTGGGAAGAGTCAGAGAAAGTATCGGGATGAGATCTTTCAGGGAAGATCACCAGAGGATGTTCCTCCTATCACCCTGGGTTGCTTCGAGGAGGAGATTTTTGCTAGTTACACAGGTCCTGACACTGGACTCTGCCTGCTCCAGGAAGACGCCAATAAACAAAGTGAGTTGACCACTGAACACAAGTCTACACACTCTACCTGTATATATTAACGTGAGTCACATTAATTCAGGTTCTATTGAATTTGAAGAATACAGGAGCTTGAAGTATGGACATTACAATAACACAGTGACGTCCTCTTTCAAAATGACACTGTTACTTTATAATTTTAAACATGGCTATATAGGCAATATTTTAGATCAATTAATAAAATGTTAATAAGATGTCTTGAATTCGTTTTTCTGTGGCATGGAATATTATATTTGCAACAGTATCAATTTTAATTTTCAAATCTATGCTTTAGTAAACCAATAAGCCCAATGTATTAAAACAAATAGACAGGCTGTCCTCTAATGTGGTAAAGTGATGTCTTTTTACAGAGGAACATCACTGTTGTGGTCCTACATGTAACCTGACACTGCTGTATGGCATTGATAAACTCTATTGCCCTCACGCAGAATTTGTTTCGTTTGTTAAATGGGGTTTGTGAGCAACCACGAGAGCGATAATATTAGTCAGTGAGTTTATCTGGGGTAAACAGATTTTAATGGCTGTCCTGCAAACTCGGTCATAAGGACGGTCATAAAAGTCTGTACACCCTGATAAAAAAATCATTTTTAACAAATGTATTATACATCAACTCACAGTATGTGTGGTTTGATTCACTTAGAAAACCATTAGACAATAGGTTCTGCATCCATACAGTCTATATTTGCGTTCCAAGGTACCGCCGTCAATGACCAGTGCTGTCATGACTGCGCGGCTTTCAGTCACATTGGAAGGGTAAATAACGCTGCTAAAAAGGGCCACCAAAAGGATGTAGCCATATTTTAGTCTCCCTAAAATTCAGCGATTGTAAAGCAGATATGTTTTGAATTTACTTTGAGTCAACCAAAACTCAATTTCTAAAATAAATTTAATTAAATTTAGTAATTAAAAGTTGAAGGGGATGGGGCCGTGGTTGTTTTTATATTACGAGTGAAATCTTGTGACAAACCAGAGTGTACAGGTTTGAATCCCCCTGCAAATTGACCAATGAGAACACAACAAATTTTGTTAATAAAACTGTTAATAAACATATGTACACAATACATGTCTTTTTAATCACTGATTTAAGCATTTTGTGCCATTTGTATCAGTTAAAGATTTCAACAGTCCGTGCATTGGGGAAAAAAAAAAATCACCATGACTTGATTTTATAGTCAGCTGTGTACTTTCTGCGTTCTATTTTACATAGAGCATTATTTGCATTAAACAGTTTCATATATAAACAAATAACAGAAGGAACCAAAATAAACTAGAAAAAGAAGAGAATTGTATGTAATAGAGGTAACTTATGACCTGTGTACTTATGGCTCGAGACTACATGTATTGAATGTAATTTGTAGGCCTACTGTAGAAATGTAGATAAGATAAGAAATCCTTGACTGGGACATTATGAGGAATGTGAAGTTAATGTGGATTAACCTAATCTTTATCCCTTTAATAACTATCCTCAGTAAAAACCTTGTAGAATAGCAGTTTGTAATCCACATACAGGTCCAATATCAGGGCAATGTTTCATATTTTATTTCTTAAGAAATATTAAACCATTGAAATATAAATCAATTAAACGATACAATTTTTATAAATCATCTTTATGATAGTAATGAGTGTATTGCCACAAGTAAGGCGAAAAACAGGAAATAAACAGGTGAATGTGATTATAATAAGGTAGAATTAAACTATTTTGTAATGTATTTTAGATGACAATGATACGATAGAGGATGTAGCTGGACTCAAATCCTGGAACATTAAGGATCAGAAAGCGTATGGAATCTGTATATCACTCTATGACCAACATCCAATCAACAAGAAAATGTCTGGTAAGTCAACTTCCCCTTTCTGAGTTCTTGTTTCAGATTTATAACCGCAAGTATGTAAGGTTATGTACTGGAAATGAAGTTGTCAGGAAGTAGGAAATGACTGTTTTGTCTAAATTAGTTTTTTTTTCAGGAATAACTATTAACCTCACAATTCTGTTTTACTTTGTATAGGCATACTTTTTTTGTTTTTCCCCTGTCTATTTAATGATGAAAGCCAAAGAAAAAATAAGTGTAAGGTTAATTACGTTTATATACTAGATGTCCAAGACAAGGGAGGCAACCTATCATTAACGGATGACTAGATAAGAGTGGTCTCCCTTTTTCCAGCAACTGCTTTTTCATGGTTATGTTAACTACATGTACACTGAAATTACTGTAATTATGCTCTATATATTGTTTGCTTAGTAATAATTATTTTTCTTTTGTTTCCAGGTGACCCAATTGCTGATGCATTTGCTGTTGTTGCCAGGAAGAATAACTCTATAATGTTAATAGCTGATGGAGTGAATTGGGGGGAGAAATCAAAACTAGCTGCTAGATGTGCTCTCTTTGGGAGTATGTCTTATATTAACAGACAAATCTTTGTGGAGAACAACCAGCCTTCATCAGCACAGGTAAGTTCATTCAAAGCCTACCAAACATTTTTTGTGTTGATTTTCACTGTTTCACTTTACTCTCATCTTTAATTTATTTTTGCACAAAACAAAATAATAAATCAAATTGTATCATCGACTATAAATAATGTGTGTTTTTTTAAGTATAGTTGGCACATTGTTTTTCCAGTGAAATTATGCTTTATTATACTATTTTTAGGTGTCAAAGTGTTATGACCATAGAATGAGATGTGTGTGTGTGTGGGGGGGGATAATTTCACATAGTTATGCACATTTCCTCCAAACTGATGCTGATTTGCCACCTCCTCCTCCCCCGCAAACTTACACACTTTATATTATACATGTGTTACGGATGTGTACTGTGTCCAGGTTAGAGTTTGCTAGCCATTTCATTCAACCTTTTGACTTTTGCATATATCCTTCAACAGAGGTGGGGAGGTGGAGGGTTTTCTAGAGTAAATCCCTTTCAACATGGTGCTAAACACCAATCTTATCCATTATACTATTTTTGCCCCGTGGGGGAACGGGTTGGCCAGTCCTGCAGAATACTCCCTCGGCTTCCTCAGTCGATCGTAAGAGGCGAGAAA
>JAVFBX010180038.1:0-14660 GCA_034783855.1 Mopalia kennerleyi
CATATACATATTTTTAGTGGCGTCAAACACTGTTAATTTTCACGCTTATATTTGTGGTGACACGTAATGTTTCCCGCCTGTATTTAATTCGTGCATTGGTCGCTATTACTTCATCGGAATATATGCAAGCCCTATATTTTAGCAATACAGAAACAGTGATTCTCGTAAATAACACGAAAGTATTACGCTACCAAGGGAGATAACTGCTGACATCTTAAATCATTAAATAACTGGCAGACACTGCTGGAAGACTGATTTGAGTAATGTTAACGTGCATTGGTTTGAAATATTGAGATTTTGTGATGATCAATTTCTCATTTCCATTAACTTTGCCGCAATCTTGGATAGCTTGGCTATCAACATTTGAGTTTTATAGCTTTTAATGTTAAAAGTAACATTTCATGTTAGTGAGCACATATCACGGCAGATGCCTGATTAACTTCTTTTTGTAGATTATTAAAGCTATGTACCTTGCTGCATTAACCCTTATACCCCTTTATGGCTTATCATTAAATATACTTAAATATGGCATCGACTTGTCGTTTCCCTTTACTCATTTGGCTTGTATACGACGTTATATAACTGAAATAACCTTAAGTAAGTCGTTATACCCCAATCAAATAAAACAAAGAGAAACAAAGTCAAATTAATCTGTAATCATATACACATACAATATACTTTATGTAAAACGTGATATTATCATGGATTCTTCATACCCACTGTGTTTACTCAATCCAGGAAGTACATTCAATTTTCAACAGAACAAAGCACCTAAGGTTATTCGTGCCGCTCTGCTATTGGAGAATACATATATAGGCGTCATATAAACACAACACTGTTGTAAGCACACCGTCAAATAAAAATTGATCAATTAATAATTCTTGGCGTTAAATTGTGCAATACCTGTTTTACACCCAGCTATGCTATGGAATCCTGACATGTTAGATTCAGAAGAAACACCTTTCTGTATTCGGACTAGCGCATAATGCGGTATATTAACTACTCCATGTACTATATTTCAATTTCGATTTGTTTATCGCAGAAACGAGTCATATGACTCACCCAATCGAGCAAAACAGGTTGAAATAAAACATCTTCTACAACTTTCTTTACATTGGATATATTTATATTTGTTGAAATTAAAACTACATTCTTGCAAAAGTTGTCTTCTGTTATTATACTGCTCTCACTGGAGTTTGTAGAATTTGTATGTGAGTGTTTGTTTGTTGGACACGATTTTCCCCCAATCATACAACACCCTCTTTTTGCATTCTACTGCTAGACTTACTCATGCCGATTCTCTATATACACAAACATTAGGCGCCGTGATAACCCAAGAAAGCGTGTTTTGCGACCAAAAGATGTTCGAGTAAAATTGTTAGACCGTATTAGTTATAAAAAATAATCCAAATCGTTTGTTGAAATTTCATGCAGCGAATGGTTTGGATGGATCGAACTTCCTGTTGCCCTGTTGCTCTTAACAACTAAGGGGCAACGGTTTGTGATATCTTCAGTTTATATATCATGTGTGATGATTGTCTTGTCTGTATTTGTTGCCTGTGGCGTCGAGAGAGGTTTCTTTATTCGTTTGTCCTATCTTACTCTATATACATGTACAAAGTCGACCAAATAAATAGACACATGATCTTATTATACACATAGGACCTTACAAAACGGACTACAGAAATAAAATATAAATCGAAGTGCTCTATACTGACCTACATTTTAAAATGGTTTGAGTATTCACAAATCCTCTTATCTCTCAACTTGAGCTCTTTTAAAGGATACATGAGAAATATAACTCAATTTATTTTTTTAGGCGGGGTTTTGTCAAAGGTCTATTTAACATTGAATAACTTAGAATCTAACCAAATACATATGACGCCTGGTAATAAGTAACTGTATACATTTTACGTTATTTAACACAGTCTATTAACTAATCGTGAAAAGAACTGCACGTAGACTCCCGGTTAAGATTACATATAATACCCAGCTTGTGTTGCCGGCCAACGGTTATGCATGAGCAATCGGCAAAAGCCTGAGCAGTTCTCGTTACTGTGCGGGTATTATTACATATGGCAGCAGATTTTACATTCATGCATTTGCACGATCATTCTTCGATCTGCCTGTGCTGTGATCTATTTTTTATATAATGTGTCGAAAAGAAAGACTGTCTTTTGGCACATAAACAAATGTTAACTTAGAAACCTTATGTCTAGGTCAATGTTTACTATTGGACATACACGCTTAATTCAGGCAGAACCGGGTTGGTTTTCAAAAGGTATACTGAGGGCAAAATACTCAGCTGCGGTTATTACGGATCACTATTATGTCATATATGATAGTTTTATTATAATAATAATAATAAATATACCCTAGGCCCATTGGTCCATCGTGAATCACCTTTAACTATGCCTTCAATAAACGTGAATCTGCCAACTATGTACGTATGAGTACGGTAATATTGTAACCGGACTATAAAATGTCATGATAATAAAATGTGAGCGTATAAGAACAATTGTAGTAAAACTAAAAATAAATAATTCACTATTCCTGTCTTGAGTAAGTATTTTCATTGTGGACTACATGTTTAAAATATGCACGGTGACCTGGCTTATAAGTATTTGATAGTTAATAACGTACGTTATTGAAAAAATATATTTTTTTATATCAATAATAAAGTATATGACACATATATATTCGAGAAAAAAAAATAAGGGAAGAAATTAAATATTTACCAAATGTATATATGTTTTCCCTATCTTTGCGTGGTAATAATATAATATAAAGTATAGATGTGGACAAATCCATACATGTGGTAATTTTGTTTACTTCTTCCCTTATTTATTTTTCTGGAATATATATTTGTCACACACAATAATTTCTTTGATAACGTATGTTATTTACTACCAAACACTTACAAGCCAGGTGACCGTGAAAATATGCAATTGTCGAGGTATCTATTCCACTAGTTGAAAAAACAAATTACTCCAGTGTAGGGTTTTATATTGTACCCAACGCCTATACAGACATTTGAACCGCACTCCATGTACACATATTAAAGTATACTATATCATTCCGCTATAGCCTAGCAACAAGTACACAACACTTCTTATCAATCAGGAAGTATTCATTTCACTGTAAGACGTTAGTGGACGTGAGTCATGAACGTTCGGGGGGAATACTTATTTACAGAGTACAAAACAATTACATTGCATATATATTCCTATAAGTGTATCTCCGTTCATTTATACACAGCCCTCTGACTAAGAGTAGTATATAATTGTAGTAGGTCTAAATACTTTTGTTTTCAGCTATGGGGGACCATTAATTTTCCAATGACACATTAGTGTATAACACTCCACATTATAGTTGTGTTGCTGTTCGCTCTTTTAAACTACACCGCAGTTATATATACTAGTAAGTGAAATATCATTAAGCGCCGCATTAAACGCAAATCTATCAAGGAACCCAAATCTTGCTATATATAATTGATCGATGAGGATAAGATAGTCTCCTGTCAATCGCGAATTTTGAAAAATCTCAAATTTCAAATACAATAGTTTTTGCCAAAGTTAAATGCCGATATATAAATGTGTATACCGATTTCTCTCGACAAACCAGACAAACTTGTTATTATTATAAGCAGAATTGGGTGTTTCTTTGACCGATGCTGATTGTGACTAAGAGAATCAATACAAACAAAACATCAGTAGTGTTAGATAATTATCAGTTTATTAACAAACGTGTTAGTGGCAATTATTATAAAATACCTTAGATTTATTGACTAAAATAATTGCTATGTACATAAAAACAAGGTTGACAAATTTGTTGATTGAAATTTATATGAAATACAAACAAAAGTGAATTTTAAAATAAGATTTCTCCTTTGACAGGTTTTCCAAAATGTGCGTTTCTCACACTCTATGTAACGAAACGTGAGTGGCTTATACGCTGTACGTAATTACTATACCACTAAATTGTGACGTAATGAATTTTGCGTTGAACTCGAGCTTAGCAGGCATTGGGAAACAGACCAACGTAGTATAATTAGTTTCATTAAAGTAAAAGTTAACCCATGAGCTAGTTTAGTAACACTTGTGAGCGTAGATTACGTTGAACGGATAATTTTACCACAACAACAAAGACTGATTGGTATATTGCACACAATTCTAACAGCAGTGCCGCCAACGTAGATTACTTTTACGTTTTATCCCTTCAGTAATCGGCCGTGAACTCAAGTACCTGTTTTTTGAAACCGAATTCGGGTTTTAAACGTATGTGTAAAATGTATCATCACCTGTCACACCATTTGATGGAAGTACATGTAAATATTAAGTCTGAAATTAAGTCCTCGCTTTCTTCAAACGAACAAACACACAAAATCACAAATATTAATTAAAAATCAAATGAAAGACAAATATATTACATTGTTATTGTAAAGAAAGAAAATTTAGCTTTTTTTTCATCGTGATTCGCACTCAGGGCTCTGGCTAGCAGGGTCAGTGCTCTGACCGACTGAGATACAGAGGCTCACGATCGAACGACAACCAATTTTAATTCAAGTAAAGTATATATCCTCAAACATAAATATGGCACGATACGCATCAGTTGTTGTCTCATTAAAAACAATGGTATGAAAAGTTAACTGATTGAAAACTGATTTACAAAGCGTACACAGCAAGTTCTTCACGCATAAATATCTCAAATATATGCAAAATGGCGCTGAATCCTCAAAATATAAAGAAAAAGTAAAATACATAGGTCTTAGCCTTCAACTCAACACACAAATATAAAGCTATCCTGGCTCCTTTATTGATTATTATGTTTAATAACAAAAGACAAATTTTCGGCTCAGTGGAAGGAGACAATTAAATGTAACACCAATTCATAAAGGTGAATGCGTGCTTTATATCAGGAACTATCTAGCTGTATCCTACTAACAGGAAAACAAGTAATAAATGTGAAATGTGAAATACCACAAAATATTTCAGTCATATATAGGTTTATCCAGATAAAACAAAAAAATATTTGGTATCAGTATCAATAAATACAATAAATGACACATGCCAACGAAGGCCTGTACACAAACTAAACATTTCGTTTTTGTTTTCAGAAGACATTACGTTTTAATATAATTCTATTCCCAGCACGAGAAATAAACACAAGTTTTCGGCTAAGAGAAGAGAAATGGAATGAGCTTAATTGTAAGCTTACAACAAAAGTTCAGACTTCAGCTAATGTTTTAAATTATAAATTCATCACAATAGTTCAAACGAAATTATGTATTTAAGACGAGTCTATCTCAATACAATTGCACACCGCGACTATCCACATTTTCAAAACAATTTTTGTTTGTTTAACAACAATTAGAAATTACCTGAGTCCCCAGGTGGCGTTAGACCTATCACGGTGTATAATCAATCGATTGAGGTCTATCAACCGATAATTTTTAAAGATTTTATACGACCTCACTGTCACAGTAAACTACCCTTGTACCGATACAGATAAGCTATTAGAGTAAACCAGGACAGGTTAGTGACAGATTACCAAGAGATGAAGATGAAGGTAAACTTTCAAATTCCATCATTTACACATGTGTCCGTTATCACCTAGATACTTATTTAGGTGAATCGCTGTCAGCATTCTGATCTGAAGAGAAAAGAAGTTAGAATCTTGAGTCACTTGGGCATCACAGAACAATTATGTATTATTTTGACACAAAGTTATGAAACTGTCTTTTCTTTTCCAATTCACTCCCTGGAAAGCTGAGGACATTCCGTTTTTCCAGCTTGGGTCTAAATGTATGATAATTCTAGAATAACCGATATATACAGAATGAGTATACACTTGAAATATGATATTCTTATCAGCTTAACACAAGGAAGATATACCTCTCCTTGCCCGATATAAATTCTTCTTTAGTACAACCAGGCCCACACAACTCATGATTTAAAAAACAAGTGTTTTTTGTTATTAAGTATATTTCAAACGGAATATACCGGTACTTGAATGTATAATGTACTATATACATATTGAAGATTATAAAAAAATACCGACGTTTAGCGAGACGTAGTTTGTCTTATGCTATGTATTTGCAAAATAATTAGTTTTCCAAATATGTTATTATCCTGTAGAAATTGTTTAAAGGGCAATGAAACAACAGTTATGATAGTGAATAACACACACACAGTGTAAGGTGTATTCAAACTTGTCTCTATGCAGAAATTGGCGGATGCAAACAGTGAGTGTAATAGCAAAAAACACCACAACTATGTATATTTACCAGGTTTTAAAAAGACACGCCTTCTACTTTTTAAGTTATGACTGGCTGATTGATTGATTGGTGTTCAATGGTATTTCACTCTTACGGCGATAGTATATTTCAAAAGTAGCTTATACACCAATGACCATAAAAGTGAAATGATTTGTATTTTTAGAAAATTAATCTTTCTCCAGTGTTAAGAAAAGGCAGCATTACTGTGCTTCAAACCTGCACCAACTTGTAATGCATGTTTATACTAATCAAATATATCCGAATTCGTGACAAACGATGGCCGAAGGAAATACGTAACCATGCAGTTTAAAAAACGGAACTATTTCGATATCCTCCGCGTAGAATAAATTTATTGTTTGTTTGTTAAAAGACAAGACCACCCAAAAACCGTTTTTTCTACATAAGTACAACATTATCTGTCAAATGCAATACAAAAAATTCTGATGTTTCTAACCCGATCATAACTCTAGTTATCATCCATTAAAGAGGAACACCGGAACCACTTGAATCATCGAATCCTGTGTACAACAGACTTCACTCATCTATCATTGGATAGTTAAAAATTGCCTGACCAACCAGAGTACAGGAAAACTTAGCAGCACAGGATTTGATGATTCAACTGGCGCTTGCGATCCTCTTTAATGGATGATTACCAGAGTTACGATCAGGTTATGAAAATGGAAATGAATGTGTTGTATTACACACAAAAAGTTTTACTTATTTATAGAATATGGTTTTTGGGTGGCCTTCTCCTTAAATGTGTTGGAAATTGGGGTCCCTATCGGGCCTAATGGTTATACTTGTGCCGCGATAGCGATATGTAAAATAATCGCGGTTAACAAGAATCGATCGCGTTATCATCCTTTATTTTGCTGCTGGGATACTTATATATCATAAAGCTCAATTACTGTAGGCCAATGCTAACTTTATGGACTTATCTGTTTTAGACAGCCAATAAAGCTTGCCTAAACTGTATCAGAATGCATGTGTGTCAACTGATTCTTTATTTACGATTGGCATTAGACAAATATATAGGTTCCAGAGATCAAGATTTGATTTCAAACATTGACGCTTTTATAAACAATGCATTCACATTTATCTTGAAGAATTTTAGTATTATTTTGCTTAAATTATATAGTGCTGAAGTGTAGTTACATGTTTATGAATTTATACATCATGCATACATTTGAATTCTCTCCATTATTAACGAAAGTCGTATCCAACTTTGATCACATAGTCTTAAACGTCACGTAACACATATATAACAATGGTGACCGAGCCCCCATTTGACGTCACTCATCAGAAGGGCGCAAAGGATTATGGGATTTTGTAAAAGGGTGTATACCGTCTCAACACTCACCGCCTGGTGACGTTATCTTACTGAAAGTCAGTCGACAGTTTTATTTTTATCTTGACGTTATTATTTGACAAAGCCAAATACCACCATTGATAGACACAACTGCCGTTTGGGTTCCCTGTCTGAAGAAATCTAATACATTTCTCACAGTAAGATTGACCTATTCGAAGTGAGGAAAGACGCAATGTTCAAAGACATATATCAAGTGCAACAAATAAATACACAGACTTGGGACAAACACAAAAAAGAAAGAGGCATAGTCTTGTGTGGGAACAGGATTGAGATGACATTTATAACTGAAGTATCAATTGTGGAACACATAAATAGCATTCTATGACTCAGTATGGCACGCCGACTTGGCAGCACAAATGGCATTGTACGGACATCTTATATAAGGTTCTAATTTTAGATTCTCGTAAATCTCACATGCCTTAGAACCACGTGAATAAGTTCGTTGTCCACTTCGGATCAGCCTTTACAGTACTGTACAATCATAAAGAGGGATTGAAAGAGTGCAATCAAAGTTAACATTCCATATTGTAGATTATCTCCGAGTAAGACGTGTCTATGTCTTTCTCTCGCCGAATTAGCGTACGGCCTCCTCCTTACGATCCATTATACCATTAAAACTTCCCCGTGAACTTTTGCTACCGGCCACTATACCACTCGGACAAATTGGAAAAGGTGCCACGCAGAAAAGATATTAAAAATGTGCAAACCTCTTAGTGCTATTTTTTAAATTTGAAATCTTTTAATTTCCGGGATTATGATGGAAAACCAGGAAGAGAAATCATATATATTCGCTTTGTCTAAGTTGTCACTATCACTAATATGCTGATTAAATTGTATCACTAAGAAGATACAATGAATGAAGGAACCGTGCAAGAAGTTGTTAAGAGATGTTCCGCAACTTCGCTTCCCAGTCTCTCGTAACTTTGTTGTGTTATCCCGAATATCCCAGAAAGATAAGAAATGGAGCGTTTGAAATCCTCATACTTATCTAAGAGCCAACAAATAAAACCAACTTTCTCGTATAGATTTGTAAGGATTCAAATCTGTGATGAAGTATCGTATAAAAAGTGTTTGCCACTTAGAGATCTTCAATTGTCTTGTTTTTACCCGATCTTATGGATAAACATTAATTGCCCAAGCTGTGGGTTCAATGCGTATGTTAATACATGTGACGCAAGGAACCTTCATTAAACATTTATAGCTTCTCTCTAGTGAACATTGTTAGTAAACACCTCTCCTACAAAACCCCAACCAACCGGAGAGTTGATTTTATTGAGTTGTTTCACCAATAGCGATAAAAAAGCATCATTTCTCAGATTATATCAAATCGACAAATTTGATATTTGACAGGTGCAGACCGTGGTAAGTTACTTTTCCGGCCATTAAATACAAAAAATGGCTTGGGGAAAGTAATTGATATCGACTTCTTGTCAGATTTATGTTTGGCCTTCGTTAATTGTCTGCAATCATTATCAATAAAAGCACTTCGATTTTCAGTAAATCAACTGGTCTAATAAGGTACCATTTCACGTCAATATCCATTCCAAATATAAGTAATTGGGCACAGTTAGTTTCACCAGTGAATTCAGTGAATTGAGCATTAAATGTAATCTCGAGTTCATTTTTGCACAGCTGTATTTTACATGTCTGTTTTTACCTATAAACATTGTGTTTCATAGAGATGTCTGACTTCCCTGTTGCCCATCCTGCACCGCTCTCTCGTGTGATGTTCACATAACGGATTACGGTTAACCTAGTACCGGATGAGTATGTTTCGCCGGAATATCTATTCTCTTTCCTGCCTTTTCAAATCTTCTAATGACTCGTTTTACTTCAGATTCTGGAAATAACGCTATTCGATCTTTTACGTTGGCTACCATTGGAATAATGAACTTTAAATTTATTCATCTAAAAACAAACATCGATGATAATGACCATGAAGTAGATCATTGCAATCATCTGAATAATTATCAATTACATTATTTCACTGAAATTTGCGTTGAGACAAACTTAAATCAATCAACTCGCCCTCTCGTCACTGTTCATTTCAATGTAAGTAGTTTAGGAAATACTTTGACGAAGTCTCTGGATAAAATACTTGACCTCTCAGAAGGGCTAAACCCTACCACTGAAGTTTTATATGAAATACCTTGCTACTCTCCGTTTCTTCTTCCAGTAAAAAGCGGAAAGGAGGTGGTATTATTCTCTACGTTCCCTAAACGAAGGGTGGGTGGGCTCACATGTATGTGTGTAACGCAGAGTTTGGTCCTCTCTTTATAGAAATAAAATGTGACCATACGATGTACCTTTTGGGAACTATCTCTCCCCAGCCTGGTAAAAATTTAGCGCATCTTACGAACAAATAGCGCTTATTCTTAACAAAATTTCACGGAGTAAAACATGTATTCTGACAGGAGACTACAATATTGATTTGTTCAAGACCGATAATCATGCCTCGACTAATAGTTTTCTTGAAATAATGAAATGTAATTAATCTATTCCCATTAATCACAAAACCTACTCATGTAAATTGCCTTTCCATCTCGCTTATCGATAATATTTTTATTATTTTTCACGAACAAAATATTTTAATCAATTCCTCGATGCAGTACACTCGTGTTATATCGACTCGTCCTAAATCAGATAAACAACAAGAGGCATCCATCGATACCATTGCTGTCCAATAGTGGGATGATCTTGACCGTATTGAAAACGTTAGTGTTGCTTCTATTTAGTTTTCTTATTGATAAATTACAGAATACTTTAATATGAAGCCTGTTTCTTCACTGTGAGTACATATACCTCGTGTCATCTACAAACCTTGGGTGTCGTCTGCTATTTTGACGTCAATCTATGGAAAAAACTTAAACGCCAGTAACCTAAATTCCCATGTACTAATGCTCTTGTATGATATAGACTAAACCGTAACACGCTAAATAGTCTTATCCGTTTATCAACACTTCACTGTTTTGAAGACCAACTAACAGGTAGAGATAAATCTATGGTCTCCTACAGCATATATTTAACATCGTCGGTGAATATATCTCACATAAACATGTGATCGCAGAAGGTTGCATGGACTGCTTTAGTTCCATAGCCACCGAACTCGACTCTCAAATCCCAGACACGACTCTTTTAAGAATTTCTTACACAATCCGATCACTAAAACAATTAAATTATCTCCTGCGTCTAGCTGATGGAAATGTTCAGGAAATTATCACTGCTATAAAATCATCTTTTCCATGCATAGTTTATATCCAAATATCTGCCCTTAAACCTTATATTAAATCACATAGCTTTTACACTGGCGCATATATTTCATTGGTCCTTTTAAAAATGGCGTGGTCCCGGTCCCAAACTTAATAACCAAATTTTCGAAATCTGGATTAATTAAGGATGTTCGAAACTATCGCTCAATCTCCGTTTTACCAAGTGTTAGTTAAATCCTAGAAAAAACTCATCTAAACAGTATACCTGCGTCACAATATGAATTCCTCGAAAATCATTCAGCTCTCCGCGCTGCGTGTGAGCTTTACAAACACCTTGTGACTCTTAAAGAGAACAAAGAACTCAAAATAGTTACTTTCTTGAAGGCATTCGATAGGTTAACCAGGGTTTCCTCCCAAAGAGTAAGAATACTATGGTTTTAAGTTTACATCGAGTACTTAGATAACGTTGAGCGTTTTCCCTAGTCTATTAGCCACACCGGTGAAATATGTTTTTTTTGTGTGTAAGGTGTGTTGGGGGTTCGATTAAGGTCTTAACGTTATTATGTATTATTTTTTTGTGCGTTATCAGTAGTGCGCC
Organism: Mopalia kennerleyi; assembly: GCA_034783855.1. Classification (NCBI taxonomy): domain Eukaryota; kingdom Metazoa; phylum Mollusca; class Polyplacophora; order Chitonida; family Mopaliidae; genus Mopalia; species Mopalia kennerleyi. The sequence goes on from JAVFBX010180038.1 coordinate 11,454, forward strand.
TGTGACACCTGAGACATCTCTCTCTATACAGGCAGCGCGGACCCGTGAGAAACTTTGTTGGTTCGAGCTGAACAGAGATTGAAATCACATCTGAAGTGTGCTTCCTGGTGGTCGATATCGGGGTGATTGACGACTCTACGTCGAAAGAGAGAAACAGCGACCACGAGCCAGACCTCGTCCACAACGACGGCCACGAGGCTCGAGACGACGTTGCAACGGTTGTATTACGACCCCCAACAGTCCAGGGGCTTACAGTGGTGTGAATGGCTTATGATCGAGACGTCGACGTGTCGAACGCTCAAGTGGGGGCGTGGTTGAAAGGACCTATACGATACACCAACCTGCCCGTCGCCGCTTTCGACGGAATCGAGTGATTGTCGGTGGTATCGACAGTCAATGGCAAGCGGATTTGGTGGACATGCAAAGCTTGGCCAAACAGAAAGACGCCAGAGAAATACCTTCCATTGGCTCAAGTGGTTGGGTTGGCCTGCAAGTTTCAATTCAAGGATCCCCGTAACCGCTTTGAGACCTATTTCAACGACCCCACACGTGCACTGTCGTTAATCCCTGGACAACCTTCGATGAAGAGACCGCGTGATCGCTAAGGTATGGACCAATAACCCTGGTGGTCTAAACACCCCTTTACCAAACAACGTGTCGGTGTGATGTCTTTTGCCCTACTCACATTAGGACTGTGGGATCCATACAAATACTTCAACTTGTCCACGGGCGTGGGGAAAGCTTACCGAAACGACGGGAACGACATCTCCCGCCATCAGTTTCAAGGCGACTACACCTAGTTTTATTTCGACCTGTCCCCCATCTTACACAGCGTCGCCGAGTTTATTCCCATTTAGAAAGGCGACCTGCGCCTGGAGATGAAGTTCCGAACCCCACTTTCCAAGACGATCAACGTGATTTGTTACGCGGAATTCGACAACGCGATTGAAGTGGACCGTAACCGGCAGAACCTGTGTGACTTTCAGACATAAAAGCCAAAACCATACCCCCCCCCCCCCAAAAAAAAATAACAAAGCGACACGAGACCATACGATGAACGCCACGCACTGGAGCGGTGTTGACCGAAGACCACCGGACGTCGCACGTGTTTCAAGGCGTGTTTCTCCGGAATCAGACGACCTCGCCCACATCTACCCGTCGGGTATACCTTGAATAGTTTCGTGTGATCCCCGGGTAACATTGGGTGGCCGTGTTCTTTGATCGGGCGGGTCGGGGCGAGTGTTTCGATTTGTACGGCTTACCGCCGTTGTCACCCCTGGTTGACCGAGACGACGCAGCGCTGGACGTGGAATACACACACGTTCCAAAGTGATACGACGGCGGTGTGCGGTCAATATGCCTTGTGCTACGCCTTACACCGAGTTCGAGAGGTCCCCATGTCGCAGATCGTGGGCCTGTTTGAAGGACCACCCCTGGAGAACGACGTGATGGTGTACGATGTGATCGGACGCACCTTCCTGGTCGATACCTCGTTTTGCATCACAGACCTGAATTGAACATTGTACAAAAAAGTGTTCGTTCGTGTTTTTCTTCAAAAAAGGGTTGTGTTCGAGTCTTAAGACTTGACTGGCGTGTGTGTGCGTGTGTTGTAAGGTGTGTTTAGGGTGGTTGGATGTAGGGGCTGGTGTTAGACAGCAAATGTTTTGGAAGATCACTTTCGTAAGAGTTGGCGGGTCCTGAAAAGGGCCGTTGGAATGACCCTTGTGGTGGTCCGGAGGGTAAAAGCTTCGTCGCGGCTGGTGGTGGTGGAAGGTCGCTGGCGCTGGAGGTGGTGGTAGGGTAAAAGGTCGCTGGAGCTGGTGGTGGTTGAGTCGCTGGTACTGTCGTGGTTAGAGGTCTACATAGGTAGTAGAGATGCCATCGTCTAGGACCTTTCGCTTTCCGTAGCAATAAGTAAAGGCTGCCTTTTGCTGAGCGTACGAGCGCATCTCGTTGTCTCGAGGGAAGAGGCGCATGCAACGGTTGGTACCTGAGGTACTCTTCTGGGTGTGTAGCACGTCGCGGTACATCCCCATAGTGATGTTCGTACGACTCACACCTTTGCAAGATAATTTATCACCCCCCGGCCCCGGAACGGTGACATCTCATCGTCCCATTCTTCCTTGAACAACCCGGGGGTTCGTTGTCGACGTCGTAGTGATAACGCCGTGGTAGCCATTGGTCAAGAAGACAAGCAAACGAAAAATTTAGTTTAAATGGATTTTGTCCTTTTTAACAGAAACCTGATAAAAATCGTTTGATTTTTCTGAGTCGACCAGAATTCTCTTTTAATATGTCTGGCTTCTGTCTAGGAAGTGATAAATTCTGTTTTTCAAAAGGCATGGCTTAATAAAACTTTTTATGTTACCTTAATAGGTTGATTGGGACATATTTCGCAGACTTAATTTGTTTAGGAATCCCTGGAGCATACTTTTAATGCAAGTCCTAACGAGTAGAGATCGAGTTTCCAACGAGATATCTAAAGTCACGATCCTCAGTACATCAAAACTTAGCATTTCTAAGAAATGGGGGACTTGAAACAAAACGCTTGACATTTAGAACTTTCATTACAAGTAGACTTTTTTTTTAAATTATATAAACAGGAATGTCTTATTGTGGCAATATTAACTTGGTAATCTTAAATCTGTTATCAGCTGGCACGAGAAGACTTTATACTTATCTACTGCCAGTTAATTATTTATAAATTTATGACAAAATAGTAAATATTTGGGAAGCCTTTTTCTGTTTAAAAACATAGCGATTGAATTATACTTTGAAGAGGCGCTAATTTAGTGAACACACAACAGAAAAAGAATAGACATAAGAACATTATTTTAACAATTAAACAAGTTTATTTATTTATTTGGCTTCATGTGACATACACCGTACACATCACTGGGTACCCGGAACACATTATGGACACGTATACCATTCGGGGGCCCTTTGCATACATTATACACAGAGATAAACAGCATGTCAAATATATCCAATATGGCTAAAACATATGACGTTTAGGTAAGGAAACAAATAAAAGACATAAATACGTAAATGAGTTTATTTTAATACTGTTGAGTGCATATCAGATTTATAAATTTGAAATAACATGTGGCAAGAAAAATGACAGTACAATGTCTAAATGCATTTAAAAGATTGTATTGTAAAATATATAAAGCTTTTTTTCGGGGGGAAAGGGGGGGGGGGGTGCAC
>JAVFBX010180049.1:0-14657 GCA_034783855.1 Mopalia kennerleyi
ATCTGTGTTTTAATTGGACAATTCAAACTGTGACCTTTCGTGAACCCCACTGAGACTGACCTAATTGGACAGGGTTTATAGAGTGATTGCCTTAGATCTCAAAATAGCGACAAACAGAACACGGGGGAGCGTTTTTGAGATCTGATTTTAATTAGATTGAGCAGAGGGAGTAACAAATCCGCTACTTCAAAGCGTGCAATGATCAATTCCGCCAGACGCCTCACTGATGGATAATTCACGGTCGAGTGAACAAGATTTGCGCTAGATGGCTTGATTCACGCATGCGCACACATGGGTTCACGGGATGTTATTAGCTTAATGGCCAAGGCGATTAAAATCCCGTGGCGTAGGTTTGATTAGGTGTCGAACTCTCAAGAACATGGTATCTAGTGTCAACAAACAAAACAATGTCTGGTACGATAATCCTTTTCATACTAATTAGGCTGGTTCTAATGGTGGTCGATTAGCCCCAGGGGGTAAATCGTGTATACTTTAACAATTGACAAACATTAGTTGCGATGAAAGGAAACACAAGGCCACTGCTTTTTTTAACTTAAATATCTCTGGACTGGTTTAACCGTCGCCGAAGAGAGATTTAATGTAATAAGAACACAGTACAATCGATTTCACTGTCTATCCTTAGACTCTCGCCGAAATGCGGAAGTTACTCACACTGCAACTTTAAATTATAAATTTTAAGATTTTAGCCGATTTTCCCATGTTAATTAAATGGGTAAATTTTCCGTTGTTAAATCGCCGATTTTACTCAAACCGCGTAACCGTCGCAGAGTTAGCCTATAAAATATAATAGATCATGTAGGTCAAAAACAACATAAAAATTTGGGGAAATCATTCTTATGCGGAAATATGTGTAAACCGACAAAAACTGTCAAACTTCTTTCATAAAATAATATTTTAAAATCATTATAATTACAAAACTATTTGTCACTTTTATTTGAGTATTTTACGTCCCGATAGTGTGAAAGATAAATATTGCGAATTGGGTAAATGCGCATAAAACAAATCGATGCTCTTTGGTGCATTTGTTTTGCGCATATAGGGTGTTGTCCTTCCGCTGACAAAACTGAGAAGTTATATTTCACGATTCTGCGCTGTCGGAACTGATCACTGAACATCAAAGAAATAACTCTGGCTTTAACTCTAACTTTAAATTCAGCTTTCAATAGAACAGCGGGGTAGTCTAGCACAGTCGCCTGTCCCGATGAGCGAGTTGTTCCTTCTGCTATAGCTCCATGCAAAAACGTGGGCAAAACTTGGTGATCCGTACGTGGTGAGTACCGCCTCAGTACCGATTTTGGAGCACACAGACACGCCGTAGCACTTCTTATGCGCGAGGGACTTTCGCTGCGTTCGAGCTGCGGTCGGGCTACGGATTCATCCCCAGTACGGCCTCCCTAAAAAAAGTACGGACTAAAAACACGCATGGTGGGTTGTGACCCGGGCTTAAAGCAGCCAATCAGAACGTTGTATGGTTGAAAATTAAAACGAAAATCCCCAGTGTCCTGTATTTGACATCTCAGAATAATTATAGGTGTCAAGCGTAAAATGATAAGTCATTAGGCTACCATTGATGGGCTTAAGTAATTGTCCAACCCTATCCTAAGCACTCTCACCCCTGGAAGTGTTTAGCTTATTTTAAAACATTTAAAAAAATTATGTTGGCACTAAGCACCTTTGCCTTTTACTACCGTCATTAGGCCTACACAATACCTACAATTTTTAGATCCAAAGTGAAATCTTTTATATTGACATATTTTATATTTTTTAAAAAGTTATGTGTGTCTTTTATATATTGGGTACAATATATTTCTGTTTTTGAAGTTCACTGCCAAAGGTTCCGCTGATAGAAATTGTAATACCGTTGAATATCGCGTAAACCACTAATAAATCGCTGAATCTTAGCTTAATTCACATTTATTTGGTAGCAACACTTATAAGAATACCGGTTTCCTAGTTTTTCTTTTTGTTTTAATTTGCAATTACAAACCAATGTGTTTACAAGTAGTTTGTTTTAGTCAGTGTTAGCTTCTCATGTTTTCAGAGCGGTTTGATACCCTTCCTTGTGATTGGATCGCTTGGGACCGGAGCTATCGGGACCATTGACCCATTTGATGCTGTCAGCGAAGTGACAAAGAAATATAACATTTGGTACCACATTGATGCAGCTTATGGTGGATTTCTAATGTTAAACGATAACGTTAAGAACAAGTGCAAAGGTGAGTGTGATTTAATGAGAAGTTAACAGGCTTAACTCTGATTACCTCCAGACAGCTGCCTTATACTGCATCAAATCTGCGAATAAAGCTTTCGAAAATACTAGTTTTGCCCAGCGGTTACTTTTAGTGTTAACCACAATCACCATTATTTCAATGCAAACCGAGAAGCTAACGTCCGCTAAAAGAATTTCAGAATGCTCCTTAGTATCCAGATAACTTCATTCGTCACAACGTGTAATCTTCTATCCATATAATTGAGCACTAAAAGCATTCCTGTATCAAACAAATTACTATGTATTAGCGCATGCATGAAGTTAAACAACATATGTACATACCAAACGGAATTTGTATTGTTCAGAAATAATTTGTATTTGAATTACGTAAACTTTTTTCTTTACATTTTAGGCATTGACGGGGCTGATTCCCTGACGATGAATTGTCACAAAGGATTATCAGCACCTTTCGGGACGGGTATCTTATTGATGAAGAATGGAGACAAACTAAAGGGGGCTATGCTTAGATCACAGGGAGACATCCTGCCCACATCAGACGAATCGGGTTACAATCCTGTAGACCTATCGTTCGAAATTTCACGTCCTTTTCGATCGTTTCCTGTGTGGTTCGCCCTGAAGATACTAGGAACTGATGTCTTTAAATCCCAGATCGAAGAAATGTTACTCCTAACCAAACACGCTTACAATATGTTAAGTGAGATGGTTAACGTGATGGTGTATACCGAACCAGAGCTGACAATTATCGCTTTCAGGATTACATCTGAGAATAAAGAGGACGGTAACTCTGCGACCCGACACTGGCTCCAGCTTATCAACAAGGATGGTCATATCTTCATGACCTCAACAACGATAGACGGGCTTGTTTATATACGTATGTGTATTCTGTCTCTACGGACACATTTACCTGATGTCAATGACGCTTTACAAGTTATTCAAAGGACTTTAAAGGTTATAATTAAGCACCAAATTACAAATGCTGAAACACTAACTGATTGTGTTGGCATTGATTACAAGTAAATGGACTGGCAATGGACCAATGTGCTTTTAACCATCATCCGTTTACTCATCACACGACCAGTCAGACAAGCTGTCCAGCCGTGAATCGCAGTTTTAGCACCCACCCTATCGCACTTATTACATCTTTAACCAAGCACCTTATGCTCTAGCCAGATGGGGAAATACCAATGTATATAATACTTTTAGTATCCTGCCTCTTTTATGTCAATGTATCAAGTGTAATCCAATTAAATCAAACTAAATGTGCTACATCAATGGAACTAGGTATACACATATTTCCCAAGTTTCATGACGGATAAATACATCTGTCATGATCAGACCAAAAGGTGTATAAAATTACCCTCGGTTTATATAAACTTTCTGTTTTGGTAGATGGCTTGGTTACGTCTTTGATTTATTTGGGATATTAACTTTCGACTCCAGTCAAATTTGTTTCCTGCTAAAGTAAATAAATAAATAATACAGTTATATATGTAACTTGGCATACATTATTGTAGGTTCAATGTCCTGTAACTATCTTATGAATCGGGAAGTCAAGCCCGCCGCAAACGAGCGATTCTCCGTCCGCAACTAAAAATCTCAAGGAAATCGCCCCGTGTGCAGCAGGTTTGCGAGGCGACTAGACACTGTCGACGACTAGTTACAAGGGATAAAAGTTGTTCGATATCTTGTAGCTCGTCTCCGAATGCGGAAAATAATCTACTCGTGTGCGGCAAACATGATGTGACAGAAAAGCGCAGCCATAAGTCATGCATCAAATAAACATCCGAGATACAGGTTAACCCAGGGAATCAATGCTGGCCTCAGCAGTGCTTTGTTGTAGAGGCCTGACACCGAGTTAACGCTTGGAAATCGCAGAAATGCATGTTTTTACAACACAAATGCAGGCGTTTCACGCATTTCCGGGACATGTATAGTTTGTGGGATACTATTTTAAAATAAAACAGAGAAAAGTATTTAGCAGTCTTAGAAAAAAGTTTTTAGAAATACAAAGAAAGACTCCGAGTAAAAAGGCGAACGTTTCGGAAAAGCCAGTCATAAAAAAAAACTAGACTGCCATAGCTGATTACTGACATATACTTTCGTATTACCAGTTTCAAAACCCATGGGTGGCAACGAAAAAACATTTCTGCTGGAGATTCAAAACAAAAACACGTCAACATTTCGTTTAGACTAAATGTAGTTTGTAACACAGTTAGGTCACCAACACAACGCAATTTAAAGAAATGGCCGCCATTTTAGGAACTGAAAGTATCGCTTATATAAACCGTAATTTCAAAAGACGAAAATATCGAGCAAACTGCTTGTCCTAGACAATTATTGCGGCAATAGTACAGTCAAAAGACATATAATCTTCTCTTGGTACAGTAAGCTTTCCAACTGGTCCGTTAAATATTTCACTTGGCGATAGAAACTTCAACTACTTTAGTTCAGGAGGACTGGCCTTATCTTCGCCTTGCCGAAATCGTGGTAACCTGAAATAGCGTCGAGGGTGAGATTTGGCGTGATTTGTTTTCCGTTGACTATCTCTTCTTATATTGGTCCCAGATGACAGATGGAATAAATGTAAGCTGACTTTGGCAGAGTCGCTGACGGAGAATTGCTCCGTGTGTAGCAGGCTTTACAGCTACAAGATGGTTATAAATGTGTCCTTCTAACACCAGACTCACACATCATCTCCTACTACAAAACTCGCATATCATCTCGTACCACTAGACTCGCGTGCCATCTCCTACCACTAGACTCACATCTCATGTCCTATAGACTCAAATATCATCTCCTACCATGAGACTCGCACATCATCTCTAATAACCAGACCCACATTTCATCTCCTATGACATACTCACGTATCATATCCTACCATTAGACTCCCATATCTCCTATGACTATACTCACATATCATCTCCCACCACTAGATTCACATATTATATCCTACCCCTTGACTCTCATATCATCTCCAACCACTAAATTCACATATCATCTCTTACCACTAGGTTGGCATGCCATCTTCTACCACTTGACTTACAATTCATTTCCTACCAAAGGACCCGTATGTCATCTCCTACCACTAGACTCACATATCATCTCCTACCACTAGACACACATAACATCTCCTACCACTAGACTCACATATCACCTCCTACCACAAGACTCACATATCATCTCATATTACTAGACTCACATATCTTCTTCTACCACTAGACTCACATATCATCTCCTACCACTAGACTCACATATCATCTCCTACCACTAGACTCACATATCATCTCCTACTACTAGACTCACATATCATCTCCTACCACTAGACTCACATATCATCTACTACCATTAGACTCATACCATCTCCTACTACTAGACTCACATATCATCTACTACCACTAGACTCACATATCATCTCCTACCACAAGACTCATATATCATCTCCTACCACTAGACTCACATATCATCTCCTATCTCTAGACTCACATATCATCTCCTATCACTAGACTCACATATCATCTCCTACTACTAGACTCACATATCACCTCCTACCACTAGACTCACATATCACCTCCTACCACTAGACTCACATATCATCTACTACCACTAGACTCACATATCTTCTTCTACCACTAGACTCACATACCATCTCCTACTACTAGACTCACATATCATCTACTACCACTAGACTCACTTATCATCTTCTACCACAAGACTCATATATCATCTCCTACCACTAGACTCACATATCATCTCCTATCACTAGACTCACATATCATCTCCTATCACTAGACTCACATATCATCTCCTACTACTAGACTCACGTATCATCTACTACCAGTAGACTCACATATCATCTCCTACCACTAGACTCATATATCATCTCCTACCACTAGACTCACATATCATCTCCTACCACTAGAGTCACATATCATCTCCTACCATTAGACTCATATCATCTCCTACCACTAGACTCACATATCATCTCCTACTACTAAACTCAGATATCATCTACTACCACTAGACTCACATATCATCTCCTACCACTAGACTCATATATCATCTCCTACCATTAGACTCACATATCATCTCCTACCACTAGACTCACATATCACCTCCTACCACTAAACTCACATATCATCTCCTACCACTAGAGTCACATATCATCTCCTACCACTAGACTCATATATCATCTCCTCTCACTAGACTGGCATATCATCTCTTACCACTAGACTCGCGTGCCATCTCCCACCACTAGACTCAGATACCATCTCCTATCACTAGACTCACATATCACCTACTACCACCAGACTAGCATATCATTTCCTAACACCAGACTCTCATATCATTTCATACCAATAGACTCACAAATCATCTCCTACCACTAGACTCACATATCATCTGCTACCACTAGACTCACATATCATCTACTACCACCAGACTTGCATATCATTTCCTAAAACCAGACTGTCATATCATTTCCTACCACTAGACTCACATATTATCCCCTAACAATGACTCACATAATCCCTCCACGGCGTAACACAATCCCGGGAACAGATCGAACACCTATTAGAACAATACTCTACAGTAAAAAAAACTGTTGGTAAGGTATATGTCATGTTGAGAGAGTAAACTCTATCTCAGTAAATCATATTGATTTCTGGGGGTCTTTTGGTACTTTATAACCTGACATGTCACATTGAGTTCATTCGGACCGAAGCAAACGACATTTTGTTTTTGTCGTTAATTGATTAAAAAGCCGAAAAAAGAAAATACCACTCTACTTCATACCTTGAGTCCGATATCAGATTTTACCGTATGACCGTCATCCATTTTGGCTAATGAGTAACCAGTATAATCTCTTATAATCGACTATAACAGAAGCAAATATAAATTCATATTCATATTTCCCGGTCATTCATATGTTCATTGAATATTTGCATTTAAATAATTTGTGCCCGTTCCCTTATATGCCATAGTATAGCAACAGCAAATACAACGGTAGTTTGGGCGGGTGAAAATTAGATAACCATTAATATATGGTATACCATACATTAATGAAAAAACTCAATAAAAATGACCCAAAAAACAGTATGCAATGTGGAGAATCGTTATTTCAACCCGTGGTTTTTCCTCCACACTTTACTTTCAATATTTCTCTAAGACTTGACTTCTACATATGCCACAGAATTCCGGAAATACAAATATGAACTCCTGACAATATGCTGAACATATTTCTTTAGTAAAGCCTTCAATTCTTTGGGCACTGATTATGGAACATCTCTTATTGATTTTGCATTGGTTTCTTATTGGATTCTCTTTGGTTTGGTGTTGGATTCTCGGTGATTTCGTATTGTTTTTACATACCACTATCAATGTTTTCTTATTGATTGATGTGTTGGATAACTTTCATGAATTTCTATGTGACAGGTGAAACTGACATAATATAACTAAAAAGGCGGTGTACAAATTATTGCAAAGTGACCAGCTCGACAGTTCTGGTGAAACAAACTTTGTAACCTCTTAACGCTAAAGAGCTACACGTTTATTTCCCTTACAATGCTCAACGAAGCAAATGCACTGTTTGGCTGCTACTCATTCAGCTACTTTACATTGGACAACACAACAAACAAACAAAAAAATTAAACTGGATAATTGTTGTCAGCACATATATGCAGTCTATTTTGCCCAATCATTGTAGAATTCCACACACGTACATAACTGAAGCAGACTTTATCTAAACAAAACCACTTCTACTTTCAACAACATTAGATTAAGAGATCCAGAGCGCATTCAGGCATCAAATAGTGTTGATATATTCACCAGCACTGGAGGCATTGTATGGTATTGTCAACATGCTGTGGACAATGCTGGCACTTATTCTTTACGTTGTTTAAGTTCCATTTGCATATTATTGGTCTGTATACATTCCAGCTGCTGTCTTAAATACCGTTATTGAAGATCTTTGAACACCGTGAATGCGAATAAAGCGTGTCTGTATAATGAATAATACAATACTGACAGGGATGTTGTATAACTGTGTTGTCGAACATTAATATGAATACTCAAAGGGCATTGTTTAAACTTGCTACTTTAAGCGAGACATGAGACGATAGCTCCAGGATTTAATAACGCGATGTCAGATAGAATTGAATCGGTGAATTCGATAAGGGCCAACTCCACAAAGTAAAATTTTACAGGACAGCGTTTTTGTTGTTTTTCAAAAAGTGAAAATGTGTTTTATTCCTTCATATATCCTACACTTGTAGTACCATATGAGATGAAATAATTGGTAAAATATGGTTATCAATCTGAAAAACACTGGAGTTGGGCCTTTTTGAATTAAACAATGAAACATGATCAAAGAAAAACACATGATTTGGCGAGTATGCGTTTAACTACTTTATTTCAATCTCAAACTGCATGAAAAACATTATAGGAGACATGGGATGAAATTCCACCCATCCTCATACGCAGGTGTAATACATTGTATCACAGACAAGAACTTCTGATTTACGTCATTCAACATCAAAATCTGACTCCTCTTCTTTTGTTAGGTCAGTACAGACTAAGTTATTAACAAAAGATTGTGCATCTGGGTTTAGATATTTGCCAACTTTTTTCACATCATTCAATTTGGCTTTCTTGACAGCGTTTTTCGAAGTGTATAGTGCATTTTCGGGATATGAAATATTGCTTTTATTTGGCTTTATTACTCAAAATATTCAAAGTATATAATTATATAAGGGAAATATATAAAGTATATTAGCTTAAGACTATAAAACAGTTATAACCTCAAAATTGACAAAGTATGGAGTTGGGCCCATCTTGAATTCACCAATTCAATTGGTAACGTAGTCATCATATATTCAGTATCACCCCCACCCCCGAATACCTGCCCTGTATATAGCCTACTAGATGTACTTTGGCATCTACAACTTTGGCCTTATTTATCTACCATGGCGTTGTTTCAGACAGTCTGGAAGGCGCCTCAGATTAGACGTAGTCTTCGAAGCGAGATATCCTGGAGTGATTTGAGATTTACTGTATGTCAGCGTTGTGATTATATCTCAGACGGGTAAAATATTGATGTCTGTACCTCGGTAATGGGAAATTTACGGAGAATTATTTCAATGTTACAACGACAATTCAGAATATTAAGTGTATTTTGTCGTGCGTGTCCGCTATATTAAAACTATTTTATTGAGACAGAAGACTTCTCACTGCACCCATTATGTGATATATTTATGTGATATTCATGTTACTTTGGGGAAAAATTAGTAAGCCCACTCGCTACAACAAAGCCACGGCCGCGGGCCAGTACCCTTTAGAAAATTCGTGTTATAAATATTCGGTAGAGGTCTTGAAATTAACATATAATACTTTTATATGGTTCTCTTGGGCATAATAACAGGATTTATCCACACAGTATTATACATCTACTTTATCAGACTCCTCTTAAGCTGTGGTGACTAGAGTTGTATTAGTTTGACGAATTAACATGATCTATCAGATGGCAATCGACACCAGCTCTAGTGTCCACTCATCCGACTTTATCAACACATTTGCGATCATTTTGTCACTCGTCCGTAAATACACTCCTAGTTAAGCATATAATTTTAAGGCAATCGCGGGGGTGGTTTTTACGAGGTTTTCTCCCGGTCTTCCACCATAATAGAGCAAGGAACAGTGTGAAGTGGACAATCCGTCGTCATATAAGTCAAATACCTTTGAGTACGACGTTAAACCCCAATCAAACAAACAAAAAACCTATAGAAAATCCATGTAATAACTTATTCTTATCTATTTCTCCATCTTGTCCACATGTATAGTAGCCCAGACGTTATATTGTTATTCATCTGTTTTAGTCATTTTAATCCATATTTGATTTCCCGATGACAGATGAATTATATTAACATATCATATTTAACTGTATTCTTGTGTCCCAATAAAAATCACAATGCGTGTATTAGATATATATGTACTATATGTATATGTGTACATTTGTTTGTATAGCATAAACTCGGTAAAGATAATTAATTGTACTTAAAATACATCATTTCTACTATACATGGCAATTTGTATCGTGGATGGGGCCTAGTACGGAATTATTTCTTCTTTTTGTTTTTGTTTTGAAGTTGCGCTGGTACTTTGGTAGTTCTACTATTTCAACCTAATGTTAAACTAAACTGTACGCCTCCGGTTACATGTCTATCAAGTGATAATTACTACACGTTCGTTCTATTAATGGTATACAAAAAATACAAAATAAAATGTCAAGATTGATGGAGTTGCGCCAGCGTTCTAGCGGGCAGATGGCCACACCTGTATTGTAGCAAACAAAGTTTCTGTTGTTCGCCGTGTATTTGATAACCTGCCTCTGTAATCTCTGAATATTGACAAGGTTTGTTTTAACTACAATGGAATCAATTGAAGCACCTACAAGTGTTGGGGTTCGGTTGCTTACGGTTTGATAGTCACAAAAGCTTGCCCATTATCTTCTTCAGTTAGTCACCCAAACATCAGTAGGCCTATCATGGTAAAATACTCCAGATTATTTTTTTGTGCACTAAAATCCAATAAAAGTATTTTATCCACATTCGTTTCCGCCAATGGATGACTCTCTTCGAATATGTTCCACTTTTGGATTTGGAATTTAAGATCTTTATGCGCCTCGTGAAATTTTCGTGAACGCAAGTTAAGAGATATCTATGCCTAAGTCTAAAAATAAAATGAAATAAAAAGAAAACAAGGTAAGAAAAAATCATAATTTGGTGTTTGTCTATATTATTGGGTGACTGTCACCCACGTTTCAGTGTCGTTTTTATGTCTTCTAAATACCCAGGCTTGTAGTAGCTACTATCTTTATTTCTATTGCTGATGAATAACTAGTTCAGATTAACATTTAGATGCTTTTTTTTCATTTACTACTCTTGTTTGTTTTTACTGTAGTCTATATTTTTTTGTTACTCAATAAATCTGTTCCTCTTTATCTCGTTTCTTATAATTTGTTGAATTTTGAGAAGTTTGTCTGCTTTTTTGTCTTAAAATGGCTCACATAGCTTTTTGGTGTTTAGTCAGAGATTTCAACCAGCGGCAGTCAAATTGTTGGCACTTTTCTATTTTGTTAACGTCTGCTGGTTTTCGAACACAGAGTAGTCAGTCAAATGTGTGACGCCGGAAAGATCGGTGTCCAATATCGTATACATAATATCGCAGGAATGGACAGTTAAGTTTATAATAAATCGTTTTATTAAATAATAAAGACATACCCCTTGGGAAGAAAGAATGCGTTACTATTTGTCCAGACTTAGACAGCCATTAACATTTTTACCTTCTGTACACGACAGGATTTGAAATGTAAACATAGGTGTACTTTTATCAACACATCGCCCGCTGGATCAGACATAAACGATAGAAATACTTTAGACGCACGTATTTGTTATGTCCGAAGGCTTTAACGGTTTGGAAGACTCAATAACCATACCATTGCTAGACCATTTAGTTGATGAACGTTACAACTACGTGTAATAGTTTGTGAGAAGGAAAATAATTCAAACCTTCTAGGAAGTATTTTATCCGTGACACTATTAACAAATGTTCCTTAAGTCGACTCAAGTAAAACCACGTGACAATTTAGAGTGACTTTGATTCTATTTTTTAAACTGGTCATGGGGGATATCATTAAATATAATTTCTCGTAGGCTAAAGTATTTTTTTATTGTTCAATTGGTTATGCTTATCTACCTTCGTGGTTTGCTCACTGAACTCGGAGCACAGGTAAATACTACCCAAGTTTGACTGTGTGAACCGCTGGTTTGCTGGAACAATAGTTGCACTTGGTCAGTATTACTGTCCCCTGAACGGACAGCCACTATTGGATATTGGAACATATACATGTATCTCACTTAATTGGGAACTTGGACATGTCTTGCTTTGCGATAATTCTTTACTGCTGTTGTCACGTAGAACCTTTAGGGATAAACGTTTTCACGTCCGAATCAGTCTGGTACTTTACAATAATACGAATTTTCCCTGATATAATTGTCTTCTGGGTCTTATACAGTGTTGGTCCAGTGGTAATTTACAACGCACATGGTGACAAGGCTGAAGAAGAGGTATTTAACAACACTGGCCGAACACTGATAAACACCAGTCACAATGATTGATGCAACAGCATTCCGGTTATATCTGGTAGCTGTAGCTCATTCCTACTGGTTACATTGGTTCAGTGATTCGTATTGCCACAGTCCTTGTACGAATTGGTCTCATTTCCACCATTAAATTTAATTGTCCACCATTAAGGTGGCATGTGCACTTTTATCAGCCTAGTGTAGAAACAATACTAAAGATATTCCCTGTCACGTCCCAAACAATTGCAGCTCTCAAAAAGACCATTCGGACAACTCAAGAGGCTCGTTCGTGGTAATTTATGTGTTGTGGCTATTCTTTCCGCAATGGATGATAGCTATCATACACTGTGTGTAATATGTTTGCATTGATTCTATTCACAACCCACACAATATAACGGAAACTACCTCGGTATCGGGTAAAATAATACGTTTGTATAGTCTTAAAACGTTTGCGTTATTTTCTAATAGTTATATAGCGAGTTAAATCACTTGATAATAAATTTAAAAGATACAGCAACGTAAATATTACAGTTGATTTTGTTTCTCTGTTTGATTTGAGTTTTATGTCGTCTTCAAGGGTATTTCAATTATATGACGACGGATTGTCCAAATTAAACCGTCCCTAGCCCCATTACATTGGGAAACCGAGAGGATTCCCTTATGAAAATGTACCATAGTTTATCACAAAAAAAAACTATAGTAAAATTATGGTAAACTGTGGTACATTGTAGTAATCTGTGGTAACCCTGTGAACGCTCTGTGGTAAACTGTAGTATCTTATGGTACTTCTGTAGTAAACTGTGGACTTTGTAGTAATCTGTGATAACTCTGTGAAACTTCTGTGGTAAGTTGTAGTAGGTTAAAATATCTCTATGGTAAACTGTGGTACTTTATATAATGTGTTAATACTTTTATTGTGAACTTTGGTACTTTGTACCTCTGATGTAAAATGTTGTACACTATATTATTTTGTGGTCACATATTTATTCATTATATGTGCAGAAGTTCTGGTTATTTCGATTATGAATAATAAACAATATCAAAGGAATAAAAATAGGCCAAGTGGAATACAAAATAAATCTGTTTGCCGATGATACCAACCTGTTCTTGGATGGCGCTGAAGACTATATGTTCATGTTTGTCTGTGCTAGATATTTTTGGTAGGCTTGATTCTTGTACTTGATTTGCATAAAAATATACAGCAATTAACATTGGTAGTACATGTATGGCCATTCTTGTAATTGATTGCATATGTGTTCTTTTTTGTTTCACAGATGTCATCAAAATGGAATTTGACTGCTTGCACATGTTATGGATGACAGGTTAGTACGGCAAAGCAAATTATCTCTGAATAAAGGTTATAGAACAAATTGGAAACAACTAACATCGGCAATAGTATATTATGACATACAGACTTTGTTTTATTTATCTGCGAGTTTTCGTGTCTATAAGACCTTTTCGAAACATATTGAACTACCAAGCACCGCACATATTCCTTATTATACTGATCCTCGTAGTTTATTCGTTATTTGTTTTATTGTTTACACAGATTATGTGAAAGATGAAATGTTCAAAGAGGGATAATGTGGCCAAGCTAGCTATGGAAGGGAAGTTAGCTATAGCCAGTGAGAAAAGGTCATATAAAGCGAATCCATAAGAAGACCAGTGCAACAATGAACCCCGATCAATTAATTAATCTATTGAGAAGACTTGAACAATTGTTCATAATTGGTAAGTTTACAACAGTTCATTTAGACAGTGTAGTTATGTTAGTGTCGCTGGAAGTTCATAAATGCAAAGGTTATGATGTCAGTGGTTCCTGTAGTCTGGGTCCAATCTTTCTTATGATTGTGATTTCATTCAAATCATTTCTTCAAAACATGGGTTGTTCAAAGTGTAGCAATTTTGTCTTTGCTTAGCACTGGAAGAAAAATAACTTTCCAACTTTATGGACTCGCTTCGCAACATAAGAATTGGTTGAGCTGGTGTCATTTGTTGTTGGGATTCTGTGCCATCATATATTTGAAATTCCTTTAATTATGCATGGCGTAAAACATCAATCAATCAACCAATATACCTGGGAATAAAAATAAATGATAACTATCCATCTTGTTTTGTAGTCCTCTTATTTTCTATTACGGTTTTATCTGTTTATTTTAGATCAAACTAGCTCTGAGTTTCTGGACAGTCGGGGAGCCAATGTAAAAGCCAGGATAAGATTGAAGTTGAATAACAAAAGTTATGGAAAAGGAAACTACTCACAAACTGATAAT
>JAVFBX010180060.1:0-14656 GCA_034783855.1 Mopalia kennerleyi
TACCCAATGGGATGACAGGTGTTCAGCAATGCTCATAGTTACCTGCTATACCCAGAGGGAGGACAGGTGTTCAGCAATGCTCATAGTTACCTGCTATACCCAATGGGGTGACAGGTGTTCAGCAATGCTCTTAGTTACCTGCTATACCCAATGGGATGACAGGTGTTCAGCAATGCTCGTAGTTACCTGCTATACCCAGTGAGATGACAGGTGTTCAGCAATGCTCATAGTTACCTGCTATACCCAGTGGGATGACAGGTGTTCAGCAATGATCATAGTTATCTGCTATACCCAGTGGGATGACAGGTGTTCAGCAATGATCATAGTTACCTGCTATACCCAGTGAGATGACAAGTGTTCAACAATGCTCATAGTTACCTGCTATACCCAGTGAGATGACAGGTGTTCAGCAATGATCATAGTTACCTGCTATACCCAGTGGGATGACAGGTGTTCAGCAATGCTCATAGTTACCTGGGTACAAAATGGAATTTAATCATTATTTAAAACCGCTTTTCTTTTATGTTCAATTATCGACATCCAAACGAGTGTGAAGTTTCTTTTTGACTGAAATTATGTGTTATCCTTTTATCAAAGTATGTATTAAAGTATATTATCACTATGCTAAAGTGTGCATTTCCACTGAGAACTAGTACAACTGTACAACACTTTCCTCTTACAGACATTGGCTGGGGTGTTTAGATGTCTATGAAGACACACAGAAGCGACGGGAGGGGCTGGAAATGATCGTTAGACTAGGGGACATCAATCTGCTGGCTTCACCTGGTAAATCAAACAATCGAAGACACCTTCATCTTTCCATTTCATTATTTTACAATATGCCTGTATGTGTTTTGAACATGATAAATAGAGAAAAATGCATGTCATTACCTCTAACAGGGAATATAGCTTCCTCCTATTAAGACAAAGGTTTGGATTACAATTCACCGTACTCTGCAAAACAATATGTCTGTCATTGCATATTTTGACAGTATCAACATTTGCTGTGTTGTGAACATTACAATTTATAAACAAATTTACAGATTAACTTGTCACATGGACTGTAGCTTCCGTTGTTAAGATAATAAATGGATTGATTTCATCAAATTTCGTAAAACAATATGGCCGCCATTGTATATTTCACAATATTTACACATATGTGTTGTGAACATGTTAACTTCAGAATAAGTTAAGACGGGATTGCATTTTATCAAACTCTGCAAAACAACATAGTTATCTTTCAGTGAGACAAGATTCAAATCTGTGGTATCATGTATGTGTCACTTACAGCCATTAACACCAAACTTATTTTCTTCTCTAGCCTGGTCACCAATGTGTATTGAGGAATGGCAGACTGTTCTAAATATCATGGTTGAACTGGCAGAGGGATATGAAGGGTGCTCTGCCCTTGTGGGTGCCAGTGAACAGGGTACTCCTGATACTAACGATGTGACCCTCAATTGGAACAATGTGGCATTGCTACTAGTTCAGAGTATAGGAGCACAGAAAGCCATACAGTTGTTACAGACCACACCCATGCCTGATAACAGTATCTCACAGGAGTTCTGCCAAGCTCTGATTGTAGCCACCCTGGGGGCAAAACACAAAAGGTACAGTAGAATTTATATTTTCGCCACACTCGTGCCTGTTGGTTCCTTTTCCCAAACTGTGGATTTTTGTAAGGAGGATTTCTAGTGAATGTATCAGATACTTCTACAAGTATACAGAGGACATTTTACTTTTGATGTGACCAGACAGGGGTCATTTTGTCAGAGGGAGTTATAGCCTATGAATTCCAACATGGAATCAAAGTACTGTCTTAAAAGTGTGTGTAAAAAAGATAATAATCATACTATAGAATTTTGTGTAAACTTTTTAATAATCTTGTTATTTTTGTATATTTGCTTTAAGGTCCTTACTTCATAATGTCCTGGAGAAAACTGATACTTATCTTTGGGCGAAAAAACCAACACAGATGGCTCCACAGGTACTCTCTTATTCTATAATAACATTAAAAAGATGAGAAATTAATGTTGAGAAATTTTAATGTAATACTGACATTGTGAGGAACTTTAGATAAAATATGTGTTCCATCGTCAAAAACTTTCTTAGATCACATGTCAGATTTGGTTTAACGAAGCAGTTAAAGGTCTGTTTGCAACTCTATGGTTTGTAAATAAGAAGTTTGTTTGTTGACAGTTACATTATGCTGTAGAAGAGGAAAGAAAGATAGTAAGAGCCGGAAGGGAAGGAAAACAAACACAAGTCTTTAAGGATATGGTATGTGTATCTGTAGCTTAAACATTTGGCAAAGCTTTTAGAAAAGGTCAAAGACAGTATTAGTAATTGGGCTCTATTGAGTGATGGGTCAAAAGGTAGAACAATAGGTGTACATATATAGGCAGTCTTTAGTAGGGGTGACTATTGAGGCTGATATGACTATTGCGATAGTATTGCGATGGTCCCAACTAATATTGCGATAGTATTGCGATATTAAGGGACTATCGCGATACTATTGCGATATTTTTGTAAAATACCCTAAAACTTATATAAGTTAGGACAGAGAAATAGGCTTTACCACAGGGGGTGTACATGTTATTTCTATAAACTGCCCCAAAATTAGAGTGTCCCAACTGCTAGAGGTTTTAAGGTATCTAAAGTACCCTGTCCCATAATGAAGACAAATAACTATTTCAAACAAGTTAGTAAAAACTTGTATATTTCTACGTGAGATTTCTGTATTTGTTTAACAAATCACAAATACTTGTACTACATGTAATTTGGCACCCTTGTCTCTCTGCATAGATAAATATGTATTAAAAAACAAATGCTGTAACAACATCAAGGCTTTAGAATAAATTGACTTATAGGTTCGGGAAACTTATTCAACTATCTAAATTAGCGCATCTTCCAAAAAATGTCTCGAAATTATGTTAACTAAAACAATTCATGTGTCTACAACTCATATGCTCATGAAAATTACTCAACTATTGAAACTATCGATATTTGCATCCACTATTGGCGATAGTTATCGATATCCCATGTGAATATCGATATGTTACTATCTGATCACGGACTATTGCGATATATAGATAGTTCGATGCATCATTACACCCCTATTAAAAACGTATATTTGTCAGTAACAACATAAAACATAAAAACACAGTTAATTTCTCACTAAAAAAGATGCCTTAACCCAGTGTCCTTGTGTCAGTGCGATCCATAGAGAAAGATTCTCAGCCTTAACACACCTTGTCCTGCACCCACCCAGTCACACATTCTCACCCTCTGTCCTGCATCCACCCAGTCACACATTCTCATCCTCCGTCCTGCACCCACCATGTTACACATTCTCACACTTTGTTCTGCACCCACCAGGTGTCACACATTCTCATACTTTGTTCTGCACCCACCCAGTAACACGTTCTCACACTTTGTTCTGCACCCACCATGTCACAGTCTCACATTTTGTTCTGCACCCACCATGTCACACGTTCTCACACTTTGTTTTGCACCCACCATGTCACACATTCTCACACTTTGTTCTGCACCCACCCAGTCACACAAATTCTCACACTTTATTCTATATCCACCTTGGCACGCATACTCACACCTCCCGTTGCACCCACCCAATAACTGTATTCTCACACCTTGTTCTGCACCTACCAGTCAAACATTCTCACACCCTGTCCTACACCCACCTATTCACACACATTAAAATACTTTATCTTGCATTCACCCAGTCACACACCTTGTCCTGCACCAACCAGTCACGCATACCCACACCTTGTCCTGCACCAACCAGTCATGCATACTGGCACCTTGTCCTGCACCAATCAGTCACGCATACTCACACCTTGACCTGCACCAACCAGTCACACATACTGACACCTTGTCCTGCACCAACCAGTGACACATACTGACACCTTGTCCTGCACCAACCAGTCCAAACACTGACACCTTGTCCTACACCCACCCATTCACACATTCTACACCTTGTCTTGCACCAACCAGTCAAACATTCTCACACCTGTCCTACACCCACCCATTCACACACTTTCTAAAACTTTATCCTACAACCACCCTGGTATGCATACTCACACCTCCCCCTACACCCACCCAATTACAGCATTCTCACAACTGTCCTGCACCCACAATGTCACACATTCTCACAACTGTCCTGCACCCACCCGATCACACACCTTGTCCTGCAGTCACACACCTTGTCCTGCACCTACCTAGTCACACATTCTCACAACTGTCCTGCACCCACAATCTCACACATTCTCACAACTGTCCAGCACCCACACAGTCACACACCTTGTCCTGCAGTCACACACCTTGTCCTGTACCCACCCAGTCACACACATTCTCACATCTGTCCTGCATCCACAATGTCACACATTCTCACATTTGTCCTGCACCCACACAGTCACAGCTTGCTATAGATCAAGGCCCAACACCTACTGACACTATCCCGAATAACCACCCAGTCAATCCTAGCTCTAATTTTTTTTCTCACTGAGTAGGAAGTGAAAAGAAATCGAATTCTAATTAAATCTGTCATGAGCAAAGGCTCGCCATTTTAGTTAGTGTCTCTGAGCAAACACAGACATCACTCTTCAGTGTAGATCACCAAGGATTGGGGATTTTTACCAAACGTAAAGTTTTAGTCAGATAAGGCCATGTCAACCCAGTGGATCAAGGACATAGACATAACTACCAACAAACAATCACAAGACAGGACAAGGAAGCAACACCAGGACACCTAAGATCAACCTTGTGTTGCCCTAGGCTATGTTTGTTTGTTTATTTGCTTGATTGGGGTTTTACATCGTACTCAAGGGTATTTCACTTATATGATGGCGGATTGTCCACTTAACAATGTTCCTGGCCTAATTACGGTGATAAACCGAGAAGAAACCTCGTAAAAACCACCCCTGCGATTGCCGCAGCCACATCGTGGCTCATATACCTGAGGGTCGACAGACAGACTCGATCCTGTGAACGGTACATTGAAGTTGGCTTCCGTAAGCGCACTCGCTGACCACTAAGCCACGGCTGCGGGCCCCCTAGACCGCAGGCCCCACCACTGCATTTGATAAAAAACAATGCAGGGCGGTCTTACCTGCAAACCAGTGCATATAGGCAACTTGGTAATATTTTATTGACGTAAACCAAGACCATTTTGCAAATAACAACAGTATAAGTACACCTGACTATGTAATCATGTAGTTAAGCTGCAAAACAATACACATTTTTTTAAAGCTAAAAAATTTTGCTCATTACAAAAATTTGTTGTATTTTATATTGACCTACATTATACAGTTTTAAGCAACTAGAATTTTTCTGTGCATGTGGCTAAGAATAGAGCTCTGCCTTGTGAGAGCTGTTGGAGCCACATCGTGTGACTCACTCATACACCTTGGGTCGACAGAAGGACTCGATCCTGTGTACGTTAAATTGAAGAAGCCTTTAGTAAGTGCTCTTGCTAACACTATAAGCCACGGCATAGTATTAGCCAGAAATCAAAAACAGGGCGTCTCAAAACACAATTTTTACAGAAACAGTGTCTCATTTTACTCATCCCCTATCTTTCCAATGTTAAATTTGACTGAAACCGGGTGTCTCAAACGGCTACTTGGGCGCCTCAAAGACACCGAGACAACCCTCTGGGTAACACTATGAGCCACGGCCAAGTGCCGAGTAGGATTAGTAAGCACACATGCTAATCGGCGAGCCAGGGTGGTGAGTTAGATGGTACGGCCCGGGATTATCCCAAAGTGGCAGTCTGAGTTGAAAAAGTAGATGGTACTTGATTTGTTTGTTTGTTGATTGGGGTTAAACATCGTACTCAAGGGTATTTCACTTATACGACGACGGATTGTCAACTTCACACTCTTCCATGCCTATTAATTACGGTGAAAAACTCTGAAAGGAAACCTCATAAAACCGTCCCCTCGATTGCCGGAGCAACATCGTGTGACTCACTCATATACCTGATGGTCAACAAACGGACTTGACCCCGTGAACGGTAAATTGAAGTAGGATTAGTAAGCACACATGCTAATCACCAAGCCAGGGTGGCGAGTTAGATGGTACTCGATGCAGTTGATGAAACATGTTTACCCAAGCATATGAAGTATAATTCTCTTGCATAGAAATGCCTTTACCTCACAATAGAGTAACGGGAAGTAATCATACGTCTCAAATGAGTCAAAGAGAGCACTTCTGTCCAGACTTACTGAAAATAAAACATATCAAAAGTTATATTGTTTAAGACTCATACGTGGGTTGAATTAAACGAATAAATCACAAACTCCAGGTCAACATAAATAACAACTAAGATAAAAACATAGACAGTACTGTTTAATCATTTGTTTGTTGGATTGGGTTTTGATGTCGTATGTTTACTCAACTTGACTTACATGTTGACATATTGTCCATTTCTCACATTGACATACTTGAATCAGTAGATAACTTGGAGATTAAACCTAGCAAAAACAACTGAATAGAAATGTAAGGCACTGTATACATGTGCAGTCTGATGGTGGAATATACGAAACATTGCATTGTAATTACTTATAAAAACGACAAATCAAATTGTGATTTCGTGTAAAAATGCAGACTAAGATATGTTTAACCGCCTAGTGTCACTGCAACTGCACTCACATACAACAACAACTCCCAGTAATCTCTCAGAATGATGTAGACGCATCCTGCTCGGGTATTATTCAAGCTTGATCTCTACAGTGGAAAACACAATCTACAGGCCTGTGCTGTTATGGACGGTCGAACAGGTTTGCCTGGTGCTCGCCCAGAGTGAAATTTGGGAAACCTGTTACAGGTTACCGAAAGTCACACCAACAGTTGAATTTGTGTCTTAGCAACCTGTTTTGGGTTACCCTACAAGATTTTGGGTAACCTCTTATAGGTTACCTAAAAAAATGTTACAGCACAGGCCTGATCAAACTGGCCACAGAAATAAATAGAAATGCATTTGCCATTAAATTTGATTTTTGTTCATGCACAGGACTAATACTGCATGGTGTATAGTGAAGGCGATCTTATTTCAATCCAAACTTGCTTTGCTTCCGTAAAGTCACAACAAGTGGCATAAATTTAAAACTAATTTAAAACTAACTTTGGAGATATTATTTACAATGTACCCGACACTGATCAATCAAAAACTGTTAAATATTTTGCTTGGCATTCAATATATTCGGAGACGAGCACATGGATTTTATATGTATATGCTGTTATTGCACAAGCGTAATTGGTTGAGAATTTGGGTTAGTCCTTTGTTTTAACGTGGGTGGAACATGTAAAGTTGAATTGAGTCTTTATTTTTTTTTAATATGAGCTGGTTAATTACATATATTTTTTTACCATTTCTTTGTTTATAATTTGAAACTTGTCAATAAACAGTAATGTGCCAGATATGTTTCTGCGGTTTTCCCTTGGGGTTTAAATAGCCACTGCGTTTGATACATGCCGCCAACTGGATTCGGTTGAATAATATTAAAGTGAAATACTTTCGAACAAAATTACAAGTGTCTAACTTTACTCAGTTAGTAAATTATTATGTGGAGTATGTTTTATTCATATCAAAAGTTATTTTGAAAATAAACAAGAGAAAAGCAACCTGAGATTGCTAAACAATATGCCCCCACCCCCGCAGGCCACCCAAGATATACATAATTACATGCAGTGTACATGTAATTATCCTAATGAGGGAAACTTAATTGACTGTTATGCAGAAATTTGCATAATCCCGTGACTTTGCAATATGCCAGTTTAAAAAATCTAAGTGAAAAAGTAACCAAGATACACCTCAGACAAGCTTCCGAACGGAGCCAATTTGCATAATTTATTGGAAAATTTACATAATTCTGTGATTTTTTTTTTCTATGTTGCACATCTGCATACATAGAAAAATGTGCTATGCAAATTTAATAAGCCTAAGTGAAATAGTAACCAAGGCACAGCCCGGACAAGCTTTCTGGACAAACGGAGCTAATTTGCTAATTTGCATAAGTTGCACATCTGCATACATAGAAGAAAGCAATATGCAATTTCAAAAGCCTAAGTGAAATAGTAACCAAGATACAGTCCGGACAAGCTTTCCAGATGAATGGAGCCAATTTGCAGAAATAATGAGAAAATTTGCATAATTCCGTAATTGTTTTTCTACGTTGCACACCTGCGTACATAAAAGAACGCATTAGGCAAGTTTCAAAAGCCTAAGTGAAATAGTAACCAAGATACAGCCCGGACAAGCTTCCCGGACATAGGGACACATGGATGCATGGACACATGGATGCACGGACACACGGACAGAAAAAGTAAAACCTATATGCCCCCCCCCCCTCTTACTAGAGGGGGGCATAAATATATTATCAAAAATAGAAATAAGAATTAATAATGAAACAAGTTGTAGTACAGTGCTCGTGTTAATTAAACCACTTTCACTTACTTGGTTTTAGGGCACGGTGTGGTTTTTTCAACATTCTCTTTCCCGTAGCAAGATCAGCTTGATGTATAAGCCTGCTTGGTCTGTCTGGATTATCCAATGATAATCTTTCAAGCTTAGCTTGTGCATTCACAGGGTATGCATATATGTCCTCTTCATCTTCAGACTCTATCATGCTTCGCTCTTGGTATAATTTACTTTCTCTTTTTTTGTGCCCGTAGCCGTATTTAGGGTTATTGGTCTGTTTTGTCACAGCTTTCGGAGGGGGAGGGGGTTGCAGTGGGACATAATTTCTTTCTATGTTTTGTTGTTCTGTAGGTTGGTACTGATGCATGAAGTCACTGTCGTTGTTCGAGTAATCCAAACTTGCATCAGACAAACTTAAATTATCAATAGATTCCTCATAGTTATAGGCTAGAGTCAGCGGCAGATCATCGGCAGGTCCAGGATTTGAGTTATTTCCTTTGGCTATTGGATGGCCAAGCTCTTCAGACTTAAGGACTATTTTCTGCAAAAAACCAAAGGTCAAACCATTTTTTTGCTTCCTTAGTTATGTACTGGCTACAAATACAGCATCATGTACATGCACACAAGCTTAAATTGTTATTATTAGCTGTAAATAACCTCAAGATTTCTGCAGTATTGTTCTTTCAAATGTAAGAAATTAACAACTTAACTCACAGTTAAGTAGTTCTCTCAGGAATGGGGTTGGCAAGTGGTTATAAGGGGAGATAAACAGTTTTCTCATAAAAATAAATGGTAGCGCCCTCTATTTCACACTGTTCCCTGCGGCGGAAAACTGATGGAAAACAATGTAAAAACCACCCTCTCAATTACTGGAACCACGTCATGTGCCTCATTGATATACCCGATGGATAAGAGACAGACCCGAACCCATGAGAAGTACATCGAAGTAGGAATTGATATAGATGATGGTTAACAGATAGACCCAAACCCTAGAGAGGTACATCAAAGTAGGAATTGAACTAGCCGATTGTTAACAGACAGAACCGAACCCTTGAGAAGAACATCGAAGTAGGAATTGATATAGACGATGGTTAACAGATAGACCCGAACCCTTGATAGGTACAACGAAGTAGGAATTGATATAGACGATGGTTAACAGATAGACCCCAACCCTTGATAGGTACATCGAAGTAGGAATTGATATACCTGATGGTTAACAGACAGACCCGAACCCTAGAGAGGTACAACGAACTAGGAATTGATATAGGCAATAGCTGATGGTTAAAAGATAGACCCGAACCCTTGATAGGTACATCGAAGTAGGAATTGATATAACTGATGGTTAACAGATAGACCCCAACCCTTGAGAGGTACATCGAAGTAGGAATTGATATAGACGATGGTTAACAGACAGACCCCAACCCTTGATAGGTACATCGAAGTAGGAATTGATATACCGGATGGTTAACAGACAGACCCCAACCCTTGATAGGTACTCGAAGTAGGAATTGATATACCGGATGGTTAACAGATAGACCCGAACCCTTGATAGGTACAACGAAGTAGGAATTGATATAGATGATGGTTAACAGACAGACCCGAACCCTTGATAGGTACATCGAAGTAGGAATTGATATACCTGATGGTTAACAGACAGACCCGAACCCTTGATAGGTACAACGAAGTAGGAATTGATATACCGGATGGTTAACAGACAGACCCCAACCCCTGATAGGTACATCGAAGTAGGAATTGATATACCGGATGGTTAACAGATAGGCCCGAAGCCTTGATAGGTACAAGGAAGTAGGAATTGATGTAGACAATGTTTAACAGACAGACCCCAACCCTTGAGAGGTACATCGAAGTAGGAATTGATATAGCTGATGGTTAACAGATAGACCCGAACCCTTGTCAGGTACATTTAAGTAGGAATTGTATGCTTACACGCTTAACACTATGTCAAGGCCACGGTAACCCCAAATGACAAGACAGTACAATCATAAGACGCACAATGAATCTCCAATGACAAAGAAGGTATAATCATAAGATGCACAATGAAACCCCAATGACAAGACAGTACAATTATAAGACACACCATGAACCCCAAAGACAAGATAGTACTATCATAAGACGCACCATGAAAACCCAAATACAAGATAGTACTATCATAAGACGCACAATGAACCCCAAATGACAAGAGAGTACAATAATAAGACGCACAATGAACCCCCAATGACAAGACAGTACATTTATAAGATGCACAATGAACCCCCAATGAAAAGACAGTACAATCATAAGACGCACCATGAACCGCCAAAGACAAGATAGTACACCCATCAGATGCAAAATGAACCCTCAATGTCAAAAAAGTACAATCATAAGATGCACAATGAACCCCCAATGACAAGACAGTACAATCACAAGACGCACAATGAACCCCCAATGACAAGACAGTACAATCATAAGACGCACCATGAACCCCCAATGACAAGACAGTACAATCATAAGACGCACAATGAACCCTAACTGACAAGACAATACAATCATAAGACGCACAATGAAGCCCCAATGACAAGATAGTACAATCATAAGACGCACAATGAGCCCCCAATGACAAGACAGTACAATCATAAGACGCACAATGAACCCCCAATGAGAAGACAGTACAATCATAAGATACACAATGAACCCCCATAAGAAGACAGTACAATCACAAGACGCACAATGAACCCCAAATGACAAGACAGTACAGTCATAAGACGCACAATAAAACCTTAATGACAAGACAGTACAATCATAAGACACACAATGAAGCCCCAATGACAAGATAGTACAATCATAAAACGCACAATGAAACTCTAAATGGACTTATGTCACACTGCGATAAGATAGAGCGACCACTGATCACAACTGAGCATTTATAACACGTGAGGAAACTCACCGGAACTAGTTAGCATAGTGTTAGCGAGAGACCTCTCCACCTGACAGATTTTTATTTATTTATTTATTCATCCGATGCTAGATCAACAGGATTAAATCCCAATTACGGATCATTGGCCAGCATTATTGTGGGAGGAAAACTGGGAAGTCAATTAACCCAGAAAACCCACGACCTTCCGCTGGTTGCTGGCATACCAACCCACATACAGTCCGCGGGAATCGAACCTGCGATTCCAGTTAAAATGACAGTCAGAAATTCTGAATTTTAACATGGGAAAGATAGGAAAAAGAAACATTTTGTGACTATCTGGAACTGGAGGGTAGACACAGCTGGACACAGATGCGCTTGTTGTCTCAGATGTCACGTTCAAAGCTATGACTGATTAGTTCACCTAAATCATTAACATGTCCACTGGAAGTGATCAGAACTAGTTCTCACTCGACGTAACTCCGACATAAGCTAGGCTTTAGATCTGAGAGCACCATTGCAACAATAAGCTCATTCTCAACGATCTAGAGGATTGAAATGAATGTTTAAAGATTTATGTTGTAGTACTTTAAAATGATATTGACCACATATAGCTGGTGAATAGTTTTGTTTACTTACAGGAGCCTTCCTTTTGAACATCTTCTTCATTGTGAAATTTGCTCAAACACAAACTGAAATTATAACAGAATGAGTTCATTTATTTTAGTCTAGACATTGGTCACTGTTCAGGTAAGCTAAATAATGTAACATATTGAATGTTTTATTTCAGTTTCTGAGTACTTATCTGTGCATATCCTAAAACTTGCCTTAGTTAATCTTAACCTTGCATTGCATCCCTTGCAATTGGTTTCGGTATTCGGCAATGCCGAAGCAAAAGGCAAAATCAAATTATTTTACTTCAGCTGACAGCATTATAATGCTTAAGTACGGTGGCTCATATAGGACATGCAAGTTTTCCAAATGGTTTTTTTTAGTTTTCCTAATTTTTTTTGTGATAGGTTTTCACCTAGGTAAAATCTCACTTGACTTTCCACCCAAGTGAAAACTCATGTGACTTTCCACCCAGGTGAAAACCCACGTGATCTTTTTGACTTTCTACAACAAGATGGCAGATCCATGTTTAAAGCGGCTGTGAACTGTTGATGTTGTGACTCTTAATTTTGATTTATTGCTTCTCGAAAACTTTGTTAAATAAGAATATTTTTGTTTACAACATGGACTTCATTAAGCTGAGTTAACGATATATTGCAACGGTCCATTTTGTAAGGCTGATAAAGATCACGTGAGTTTTCACCTGGGTGGAAAGTCACGTGAGATTTCACCTAGGTGAAAACCTTTTACAAAAACAAAAAAAAAACTAAACAAAAATATGGAAAACTAAAAAAAATTAAAAAAACGAAGTTTTCACCTGGGTAAAAACCTATCAGAAAAAAACAACACGAAAACTAAAAACAAAATAAAAGGAAAACTAAAAAAAAAAAATGCTAAAACTAAAAATTACTTGCTGTTCTATATGAGCCACTGTACTTAAGCCACACCTGTCAGACTTGATATTATTTGAAAAAAAAAAACAACATAGTATAACTATACTTTCTGGCAGTTTGGACAGAGAAATAGTCTTACATGTTATTTCTGTGGATTGTCCAGTGGTCGAAATGTTGCCTGTGACTGTCTACCTGTCATTGACAAGTGAACTTTCACAAAGGACAGCTGAAAATAAAATCTGCCTGAGTTAATTGATCAAAAAGACTAATGTGTTTACTAAAACCATAACAGAAGACAGGTAGAAATTGACAAGGGACAGGTAGAAAATAAAATTACCCATCTCCTAGGACAGGTGTAAATTTTTTAAAATTTCGACCCCTGACTGTCCCAAAATTAGAGCATCCCAACTTTGAGAAGTAATAGGGTGTGCCAATTTTAATTCGTGTTATTTTTCTTGCCTGTCTGTCTGTCTGCCTTTGTTAGGTCTCTGTCTTCATGTATCAATATTGCAATAAATTAGAAACATTTAATCTTTGATAAATTGTTATATCGTGAATTTTAGTAGACATACCGGCCTATAACAGGTTTAAAATCCCAATCGAATGATTTATGTATGCTATTGTTAGGTAAATATGCCTACAAGGTGGAAGTTACAGAACTTTTTACTCAAATTTCATGTCTACAGTACGGGTGAGAGAGAGAAAAATGGCGGGTTAGCAACAGATACCTGAACTCATATTTCTGTATTTCTGTATAAAAAGGCTAATGGGTGATTTCAAGTCTTGTATGGCATATAAAGTGTGTCCGGTAGATCAGTAGGCCTATATATAGCAAATAGTTTTCAGGTTGGCCAGAGCAAATTGAACCCATAATAGCCGGTACTTTTTAAAAACTTGAAATTACACAGTTATGTGCACTCTAACTCTGTATCTCTATATGAGGCTACACTGTGTATGATAGACTATAAGAGATACAGAACTCTGCATCTACAAGTACCTGCCTTTGGTATTTTATTTCTATAAGGTTCCGAGTCAGTAATAACACTGCAGGGATGCCGATTAGTTAAAACATCTTATATTCTAGATAAACTCCCAGAGAAAACTGAAAGTTTCTAAATAGATCTTAATCTCCAGTTGTTTTGTGTAAGCTACAGACATTTTAATATTACAATACCGGTATATTAATATTTGTTGTTGTTGTAGCCTATCTCAGTAGGCCTATCTAGCCTAAGAGTATATGTGAAAGGTACACATTAATAACCGAATGAATTAAGTTTTTGTCATCCCTTTGCGATATGACAAACATGTAAAATAAGCAGGTGTTACCAATATGAAACTGTTGGAGTTTTAAGCAACTGTCACATAAAGTGAAATTATTTTCAGTAGACCAGTTATGCAGCCTTCGTCCGTCGCCAAGGAGAATAAAATAACACGGCAAGCACATGTACAATCTCCTGTGAAGGAGGTTTATTTCGTGTCCCTACTCTCTGTTGCACCTGGGATTACTATATAGCCTACATGTATAGGCCTATAGTAGCCTAATCCCAGGTTGCACATTTTCATTTTGACGAGAATTTTGCAATGCACATTTACACATACCCTTAGATGCTGAGTCAAGTTTCATCGATATGTGAAAAGTAGCTATCTTGAAATTCAAGCGGCAAATTCTTTACGCTCGTATAACCATGGAGCTATAAAGAGAAGGAGACACAACTCTGCCGGTCAGTACGGCTCGCTAACAAGAAGCGCATGCTGTGCTATAGAAAATTGAATGGCCAGTGGGCGTGGCCAACTTTCTCT
>JAVFBX010180071.1:0-14655 GCA_034783855.1 Mopalia kennerleyi
GTGAAGACTGGGGTCCCCGCTTTGAATAAAGCTCTGTTAAGCTTTCCTACGCTTTGAGTCAAGCTTTGCTGAACTTTATTACGCTTTGTTAAGCTTTGATACGCTCTCGGCGCTTTAATCAATTCGTGACAGAGCGCCCAAAATTTTTATATCCTTGTTTATTCAATAAATGGGCAAATGTGAATTCATGGGATATTTGTTTCACATTTCCACGTGTGGGATACAGTTTTCCCACGTGGTGATTGATCACTCATACAATTCAGGCAATGAAATCCATGGCTGACGTTTGACTATCACATCTCATAGTAGCTACCGAGTTTAAAGGCTTCAATTTGTAATATTAACCAACATATTATGGTGGAAAACCGGGAGGAAACCTCGCTAACTATGCGATTACTTTTAAACTCAAACATGATTATTTTTACTTCCACTTTTACATTGTTTTAACATTTACGCGTGACAATTAGCTTTGCGCCGTACATATAATTCGTGAGTAATAACAATATGTGTTAACATGTTTATAAACAATCTCTAAACAAAACGTAATTAAATAATGAAATGAAGTTGCTTTAACACAATCCTGTGCATGCAGTGCAATTAAAAACACAATAATAATCGTTATCTATCTGTGAATGAGGTACAGTGAATTAAATACACTGTCCAGTCAATACGTTTAAATGTCCCATTATTCAATGTAATCCTTCAAGTATGCTGGTTTGTTTCTATTCCTCTGGGGTCGTTGGCTGGTTGTAATGATCTCAGGTGGTTCTGTTAAGGTTGTGGGATCTTCTTCACTTTGTACTTTTTGTTGTTGATCTTCAATATACTGCGAAGTATCATTCCGACATGTTCCTTGCTGAGATTCAATTTGTTCCGATGAATTTTGTAGAAGTGTATCTCGCCAATTTTCGGTTTCTATCTCACTTGATAGAATGTATGGATCACTTTCCATATTTTGGACAACTGCATTGACAAGTTTGAAATGACTTGAATCTCGACAAATTGTGCGTCCGTCAGTAACACGTCTAGCGGAAATTGTTGAACCTTTAACTTGGTAAATAACATAAAAAGCTGGCTCATAAGCTGTGGACCATTTGTTTTTCTTTCCTTGTTTCAAAAGAACGTAGTCTCCAACAATAAAGTTGTGTTCCTTTGTGTTCCTATTTTCAGCATTTACTTTCAGTTTATTTTTGTATTGTTGATCTCTTTCATTCATTGTTTTGTCTATATCAGGTTGATTGTTTAATGGTGATTTATAGTCCAATTTGGTTCTCACTTTCCGTTTCATCAGTGCTTCGTATGGTGTAATACTGAAAGCTGGGTGAGGTGTTGAACGATAGCCTGTCAACATTTCCTGTATTGCTAAACTACTGCTTCGTCCTTGGAGATGTGATATTTGTTCAGTCTTATTTAACATCTTCATGAAATTTTCTGCTTCTCCATTTGCTCTTGGGTGCAGCGGTGTAACACGATGGTGGTAGAATCCCTCCTGATTTGCAAAAGAATCAAATTCGGTTGAATTGAATGGAGCGCCATTGTCACTTTTAATACGTTCTGGTGTACCATAAGTAGCAAACACTTATTTTAACTTTTCTGACACAGGTTTGAATGCCACAGATGAAATTCTATGGACTACTGGATATCTAGTTCTTTTATCAACAACAACTAAGTTGTAGTGTCCATCAGGATAAGGTCCTCCAAAATCTATAGACACTGTCTGCCATGGCTTCTCTGGAATGACAGTAACTTTCACTGGTTCTTGTCTGTGTTGTTTTGTTGTAACTTGACATTCGTAACACTGTTTCAATACATCTTCGATCATAGTATTCATTGCTGGGAACCAGTATTTGTCTCTGAGTAGCTGTTTTGTTTTACTTATCCCAAGGTGTCCTAAACTATGTCCTGCTTTGATCACTTTGTTTTGTAGAATACGTGGAATGACGATTCTGTCTAGTCTAAAAATAAGTCCTTCTATGTAACTTAATTCTTGTCTGATCGGGTAGAAACTAGAAATGTCAGGATCACTTTTGTGATTTTCCCAGTCTCCTTTTAGGATTCGTACTTCCACTTTCTTTAATTGATCGTCTTTTGCTGTTTCGTGTTTTATTTTATCCAGAACAATTGCGTTTTCATTTATAGCTATGTGTTTGATAACTTGTTCTGTGTTGTCGTTACCTGACAGTGGAAGTGGATGCCTGGATAAGAAATCTAGCGGATCAGCTTCGTCACGACCTGGCTCATACATTAACTCAAAATCAACGTCCTGCATATCTATGACCCATTTTTCTATTCGAGGGGGTAGTTTTGCTGTAGTCTTGTTGAATAGCGGTAATAAAGGTTTGTGAGCTGTAATGATTTTGAATCTAGGAGCACCCAGTAGATACATACTGAACCTGGTTTTAGCCCATCTGATAGCAAGTGCATCCTTCTCTGTCTGACTATATCGTTTTTCAGCGTCTGTCATAGATCTGCTAATAAAATGAACCGGTTGAAGTCCTTCGCATGTTTCCTAGAATAGCCCTGCTGATAATCCTTCATAAAAACTAGCTTCTGCTCTTACCGTGATCCGTTTTGCTGGGTTGAAGTAAGCAATTGTAGATTCATTCGTTATGCTGTCCTTCAGTTTCTGGAAGGCAGTCTGTTCCATTTCTCCCCATCTGAATTGTGTGTCTTTTCGTGTCAAATCACGTAAAGGAGATGTGATTACGGCATATTTTGGGATAAATTTAGACAAGTATCCAACCAACCCGAGAAAACTTCGTACAGCCGTCTTCGTTTCTGGTCGTCTACATTCCTTGACTGCTTGTACGTTTTCAGGTGCTGGTTTTAATCCCTTGTCTGTGAACCGATAACCATAAAATTCTAGATTATCAACGCCGAATTGACATTTTGAGCGATTGAATGTAACCCCGTAGTCTTCTGCTCGCTGAAAAACAGTTTGGAGAGTTTTGTTGTGTTCTTCTGTAGTACGCCCTCCAATAAGTATGTCATCTCTCTGATTAAGACAATTTGGGATATCCCCAAAAATTTTGTACATAGTCTCATCGAATACATCCTGGGATGATTTTGCGCCAAAAATCAATCGTTTTGAACAAATGTTGCCCCATGGTGTACTGAATGTTGCTACCATCCTTGATTCTGGGTCAAGTGTAAGTTGATGGTATCCTTGCTTTAAATCCATTTTGGAGAATATCCTACAATCATGAAACTTGTACATGAAATCCTCGACAACTGGAGCCTGGATGATTCTCGTTCTATCCATAGATTTGTTTGGTATCCGTAGATCAACACTTGCTCTAATCATGTGTGACTTTAATTGATCAGTAGGCAAACTGGTGTAACGTGGTTTAGGTTGAACAACCAATGGTGAGCACCACGTAATTGCTTCACCCTGTGGGACCTCTTCAAAAATATCCTCCTCTAATCCTTGATCAATCCATTCCCGTAATGGTTTTTGCAAATAAAACGGTACTGGTCTTGGTTTCTGCACCGCTGGAATGGTGTCAGGTTTCATATTTAAGTGTACATGCATGTCCCTGTTGTTTTTAATGTCTCTAATGTTGCCTATACCTTCAAATATGTGTTTGTACTTGCTTAGGATAGTTTGTATGGCTGCATTATTGTCCTCTCGGCTAACCTGTTTAGCTTTACTCTGTTGTGGAATTTTTAGGTTATTAGGCGTAGCGAGTAATCCATCTGGGTTGATCTGTAACATGCCTAACTCTATAAGTGTAGTTTTACTAATCAACGGTGCTGAGTTGATTCTGCCACGTACAACTACAAATTTCGCCTTAGTACCACAGGTTAGATTCCTTACTATAGTTGTAAATTCACCTTTTACTGGTAAATCATTTTGAAGTGTACTGAGTTTTATATGGCTATGTTGGAGATTCTGTGTGTTGCCTGATCTATGAGTAAGAGCTTTGTATTGATGTTCATCCATGATATTGACATCCGCACCACTATCTGGCTCTACTCGCACGTCAACATCATCTATTTGCACCAATATTGTCTTATCAACCTCACTTTGTGTCCCAACACGTCTAATTTGTTTCAAATGATTAACTGTCTGATTGAAATATTCACCGTCTGAATCGGTGGAGGTGTCGGACTTGAGTTCTTTTGTTTTCTTAATTTGGCGTTTTTTTCGAGTTAGATGCTTTTTGTTGTACACTTTACGCTGGGATTGATCTTTTGTGTCTGATTTACATACAGCAGCGAAATGATTCCATTTTTCACATTTACCACATTTTTTCCCGTAGGCTGGACAATCTCGACCCTCTTCATGAGTACCGATTTGCCCACAATAATTACACGGTTTGATATTGCTGCTACCCGTTCTCTTGTATTTATTGTCATTGTGATAAGTTTGTTTATTTTGCTTATGTGGTTTATATACTTTAGCAACTACTCTATCTTCGTTAGGTTGCATTTCTTTAATCTGTAGTGATGTATCTTCTAACTGACCTGCTTCTGTTAAAAATTGTGTCAAATTCCATTTCTTACTTATTGCTTTTTGGATAAGTGTTTGATTTTTAACTGTCAAAATTAATTGTTCAAGTATTCTATCTTCATAAGTGTCACCAAATTCACATTCATGAGCCCTTTCTCTCAACCTTGTAGCATATGCAACAGTTTGTTCATCGACGAGTGGTCTCATTCTTGAGAATTTAAAACGAGCGTGGTGTTTGTTTTGCTGTGGCTTGAAATATGAGTTCAATTTGGTGCGTAACTTTTGATAGTCGTCTAAATCATCACCTATTGGATTCGGTAGGCTTTTACTCAATCTAGCTATTTCTTGTCCTCCATATATTATCAAGGCGTCTGTCTTGTCAATTGCTTCGGTAATTCTGAAGTACCTGAACTCCCGTTCAATTCCCTCTAACCACTCTTCCCACGCTTTACCAGTTGCTATTTGGTCTTGTGTATGTGTGAATGGTTGAGACTTCAAATGCCTAGTTTCTGTCACCACATTTATCACCGGGATATTAGCTTCCGCCATTTTGACGACTTCCCTCTTGCGCGATGCAGTGAAACTGATGCTGGCTTGCCGTGTAAATTATGGAGATTATGAGTACAGTTCTGACTTACAGTTTGTTGCAAACGTTAGTGTATCCGTTCAGCATTGTCTTGGTGACAAGATCCCATCCTCGTCGCCATTGAAACATCCCTTATTTAACTGAACTTGTCGCTAGACACACTCAACACAACAACTGGCTTGCTCGACTGGATGTTTACTGGAATACTAATAGAATGACATAGACGTCAAAGGCGACCGTAAACATAATAACTCATGCGCGCAGTATTTAAATAAAGAGGCCTTCTCGCTTATGGAATAAGATAATATGAAAAGAGTGTTTTGTTGGATATTACAGTATTAATCGTAGGAAAGTTTTGGACGGTTATGCTAGGTTCCCACTGTCGTGCGATCCGTTCCGAACGAAATGGTTAGTCATTCGTAGCTGATCGTGGAAATTCTCTGAAATGTCATGTTCGGATACTAGGTGATACGTTCTGGTAAGACTTGGTGCGCTTGTATGCGATATGGTCACGATAATTATGTACCAGTAAGCTAAACAGGAAAGCTGAACTTGAAAGGTATGCCTAGGACGTGAATGCTTTACAGAAAACTTTAACTCAATAAACTTGAGACCAACAAAATGACCTGAACAAAAAACCTTAACTTGTGTAATAGTGAGCTAAACAGAAAAGCTGAACTTGAAAGGTATGCCTAGGATGTGAATGCTAAATAGAAAACCTTAACTCAATAAACTTGAGACCAACAAAATGGCCTGAACAAAAAACATTAACTTGTGTACAGTGAGCTAAACATCATCTTCCCGAGGCAAGACAGAAAAGAATATCGTGGCATTAAGCCTCTCTTCCTTTCTTTCCTTGCCTCCACAGTCGATAAATCCTGAGTAAGCCAGAGTTTACATCAGCTACTGTCGAATGACTTCTCTTTACTCTATCCAATCAAATTGGGACTTTCTTAGAACAAGAAAGAGGCGGTCTAAACACAAGATAACAAGTAGGCTATACATGTAATATACATAGAATAGGGAAGTCTCGTCTTATACATACTGACCCTTGCATAGGAAGCTGGCCTAGGATATGAATAGCATAGCATTTGCTGAACAGAAAACCTTAACCGGACACCGACACCAACACATTTCCCCCTCTCTCAACAATACCCTTCCTTCACTTCTTTACGGCAAGCTAAAAGGCAGTAAAATTATAATTTTTCAATCTTCTGTCGGGCAGAGGGAGATATATGTAAGAGATGTGACAATACCATGGGACCCAACATTGAATAGACGGACAGTTATACCATCTAATCCAGTTTTTTTTATAAGGTGACATAAACTGGATTTCATAGTCTATGCAATGGATTTTTCTAACAAAATAGGTTGTTCTTTATAGTCGTCGACAAATTTGCCACAGTTCAAAAACTGTGAGCTACTTTCTGGTATGGACCTAGATTGGAAGTCAGCCAGGCGCTGGCGAATTTTGGCAAAACACTTATTGCAATCTTTGACTATTTCACCAGCCTCGTATACAACCTCATAATCAGTAACTAGCTCATTTGATTCTGTTGCTGTATTTAGCAGAAGCATCTTTATAAAAAATGCTTTTTACGTTGATTTTCTTCGTGAATTGTGCGTTTAAGATGAAGCCATACCGAATTTAAGCTATCGAAGAGATTGTTGTTTAAGATTATTGGCGTGTGCCACTCCTACACAGGAATGATTTACGCCTTATCGAAGAGAGCCTTGCTGCCCAACATATAATGCAGGTAATACAGCAACGAACACCGATAAAATATTGGTATCTATAGTATTAAGAATAGCTTGTTTTAATTTTATCTGAAAAATTACTATAGATAGACAAACATTAAATCAATGACAACCACCTCATTATCTACACTTTTCTTGTGTAATCTGAAGCTCACATATAAAGCAATAATAACGTATCGATTTGGTTTGCAATTTGTAGATTTCACTTTTGTCCATACGTTATTAATTAAGGATTTATTTGACAACGAAGGACAAACATTACTTCACTGTTTATTTCAAGCAGACTTAATAACCCTTTGGGCTACTGCCTTACTTTAAAAAAAAACAATAATGTCTTCATAACACGGGATTGCTGAGCTAGAATATAAGCGCTATTCCTGTCTCTTATAGCTCCTGAACTATCTTCTTTTCATCATGGGCTTTAATTGATTTAGTGGTTGCTAAATTTTTAGAGTTAACAATGCTGTCATGTCAACGTCTCCATCACATAGATCGGGAACGAAATTTAGCTCTCATTCCTTAGCGGAGGATGGCCATCCGGTCTTGTCAATTTTCCATCTAGGCGGATTACCAAGGCGGCTACGTAAACCGGAAAGTTCCAGATATTGAATAATGGTCACCAGCACAATGATCAGAGGAGTCCACGGACCACAAATACATTTTTTTATCAACTGTTATGGTGTTACCAGTGCGTATATATCCAGGCGTGTTACTGGCACGTCATTTAGAAAACTCATAATTTATCTGTTTTTTCCACTGAGCTAATCGCTGTTCTTTCCTTGCAGTTTGTAGCAGATTTTCGTCCACTTAGAGCGGTTATATTCTCAGAGTCAATAAGTGCTTTCATCGCTATAAAAAAAATTTTGCTTGGCAGCGCTCGTCTTCTGTTACATACGAGATTATGTTATTAATAACTAATTTATTTTCTGATGGGTTACAAGTGTGTTTCTGCTGGGTGCCGGCTCATGTAGGTATTCCGGGAAATGAGGAAGCCGATCGTCTGGCGAAAGAGGCTATACATTTGGATATCTCCGTGCCCGCAAAATTACAAAACATGAATTTCCGGTCTCTGTCAGAATGAATGGGAAACGGCAGAGGAGGGTAGGTTCTACCATGGGTTTCAACCTTCTGTCCAAAATAGTTTTGTTCAGTTGTCAAATCGAAAATCGGATGTATTATTTTTCAGCGTCCTCTCTGGTTCCTGCCCTCTTAACTCGCGTCTGCATATAATTAATTTACATCCAACAGGTTTTTGTGAAAACTGCCAGGTAGATGAAACTGTGAATCACTTGTTGCTAGTCTGTACTCGGTTTACTAATCAGAGAATTTTAATACAGCAGAGGGTTACAGCTCTTGGTATCCGTGATTTTTCACTGAAAGGCATTCTGCGTCCAGAAAAAAATAGGCCGAGAGTTTTACAGGCTGTGGTCGAGTTTATAAATACATCAAGGAGGTTTTTTAAATTTTAAATTTGTTAATATGAAGTGAAATATTAAGTTATGTATCTGTAAACACAGAGTTGTGGTGTAAATCAGTCACATGCGGGACTGGCACACACCAGTATTATGTAAATCATCATCATTATGGTTACTCGAATGCAAGCACAATACGCCTACAGATGTTTAAGTCATGTTGGTAGAAATAATACCAAGAAATCTAAGACTATGTTCTTACTGTTCGATTTAGAGTTCCTTACCGCCATCTATAAGCGCAGGTCGCCTACTGCACACTTTATTTTTGTTTTTTAATCCGTTTTTTTCTTGAAATTATTAAAAGACGGCCTTCTGGGATACATTTTTATATTTGGAATGTACAAGTCAGACCTATTTTACAGCGGCTAGCTGGTCCTTGATCCTTGGACGGAAATATACGCTATCTAATAAGGGATGTCACCCCTAAGCTACCTAAAAAGGTGGAATCCGACTCTCGCGCATGCACGTGCCACTCAATAACAAGGGAGACAATTTAGCATTTGTATCAAAATAATATAATCAAATTTATGTTTGTTCCAAAATGGCGTAGCCAGGTTATGCTGTTAAGAGGATGGAGCACTCAAAAAGGCGCCACTGTTTAAAATGCGTTTTTTGTTATTCCAGATTTTAATGCTGTGCTAAAAAAAGGAGTCGTTTGTATTCAAAATCGTTCACACTACAGCAACGTTTGACAGTGATATGAAATATACACTGAGACAGGAATTGATTGATTGGTTGTTTACGCCGTGTTTAAGGGTATTTCACTTATATGACGGCGGAGTATTCCAAGAATTGACGCTACCACAGTGACCATAAAATGTTAGGTGTTAATTTAGACTCAGTTGGAAAGTTAATTATTGTCCGATGTTAAGTAAAGACTGCATTGCTATTACTCAAACAAACTGTCCTTAGTCAAACGATGGCAGAAATTAAAGGAAGGCGCGTATAACTATAAGGTTGGCCATGTATGATAGCGTCCCAAAGCGATCTGTAGTTGAATGAACGCAGAAAAACGTTCTAAGCTTAACAGAAATAGCAAAATCAACATAACGGATTGGGTCTTACAATAAATATCGTCTCAAAATATCTGATGTATTCTACCACACTTTTCTATATAAAAAAAACATAGATGCCTTCCTTATATACAATTATTTGGCCGCCATGACATATTCATTTGATCATTACGACACAACATGCTCTTAACTTAAGCAATTAACTCCGCTTTTTCGTGACAACTTTTAAACAGGTAGCGGAAAGTTGAATCAAAGACAAAAATAGATAAAATCAAACTGGAGGAGATCTTTTGTGACTTTGAATTCAAAATTAAGACAACGAGTGAGTTTTGATAGCTAAAGATTCTTTTAATAGCCAAACCCGGTCAAGGGATTGATCAATAACAAACGCATAAAGTAGAAAGTAGAGATAACGCGATATGCTTAGGGAAGTTTCGTTCCAGTTTTTCTCCAATTACTGGGAGTGCAAAGGCCTTAAACACTTGGAATAACTGAGTAAGACGTTAAACACTAATCACGCGAACACAACCTATGCGGTAATTTTCTCGCTGTAGATATGATATTATCACAGAGCTGTGCCATTTGTTTATCACACATGTCTAACCAATGGTATTTTACCGAAAACATGTCATCTTTAAATATCAATACACATATAGCCTACTTTGATATACCTGTTTGACATCTAACATCAGTTGTAGTAGAGAAATATATTGTAGTTGTGGACTTGTTAATTATTTTTGTGGATTTTTTTAACAAAAAGTGTCCAATCGTGTTTTATTGGCTGTCTCTGCCAATGCCGACTACCTTACTTTTTAATACAATGAAACATGCGTGTTCTTGTGGCATCTGCCTTCCAAATGAATCTATTTGACAACAACCTTTTTCTTTTAATGATTTATAGATTGGCAATTAATTTTGTTTCATAGATTCAGCCATCACTGAGTCAGACGTTGTGGTTGTAGTATTCCAAATAGAAAAGCCAACATAGTCAATCTGATTTTTCTTCCGATCTTCTCCCGACCGAAAATAAACGATAGCGGCGTAATCAGACAAAAACATACAATGGGATATAGCTAACAATAGACGCTGAAAAAACCATTAAAATAGCATTGCTGTGCGTAATATATATGTCTGGTTTTCCCGACACAGAGTTATTGACTGGTCCGGAATTTCAATTAAACGAAATCAATCTTACCTATGCTGGGAACAGTCAAAATTCCAATCTCGTCGTATTCAAGCCAGGTATCAAAATGCAGCCCTTGCACACGAACAGGTGAGAAGTCCAGCGCACCTGCGGATCACTCATTAGAGCACGCTGAAGAAAAGAATATACCCTTAGCAACCTGAAATATGCGTTGTTTGTTGCAATCACGTTGCGACGGCAATACGTTGTTATACATGGTTACCCATCGCAGTCAACACCTCGTGTTATTTAATATTACTTATCACTCACTAGAGTGTTAAACAGGCAGGTTTGAGCAAACAAGCAATCAGAAAAAAAATAAAAGATATTTTCGTACGGTACTTATACAATGAAGGTATAAATATT
This sequence comes from Mopalia kennerleyi, assembly GCA_034783855.1. Taxonomy (NCBI): domain Eukaryota; kingdom Metazoa; phylum Mollusca; class Polyplacophora; order Chitonida; family Mopaliidae; genus Mopalia; species Mopalia kennerleyi. The sequence goes on from JAVFBX010180071.1 coordinate 10,832, forward strand.
GTAATGTTAAATATATGGTTTAAAGTCACCTGTATAGTTTTAAATGGTGTGCACTTAACAGAAGAAGAGTATATACAGTTAAGAATATATATGCACCGATGAATTCTATAAGCACAGATAAAGAGTAATATAAGTCATTGTTCATGGATTCCTTTGTAGCACAGATTATAATACGCAACGTGTACTTTTCCATTTCTATCTACGCTGCTTGAATCTTCCTAACCTTTAGAAATAAACGAATGCTACCATGATTCTGCACTTTATCTTCCAATACAAAACATGGTATGGAACACTTGTGGGTTAGACCAACCCACAAAACGACTCCTTGACGTCCATGTTCATGTCAAAACCAATTGTTTCTCAGCACTATACCCTGCTCATTTTTGGTCGATTTAAACTGTCTTTCCGATTTGAGAACGAGAGTTGTATCTCCTTGTTGGGGCCCGTCCCTCTGTGAGTGTTCAACGAAAATGACAGAATATGTTGGGCGAGGTAAAAGGACATACAGATTCAACATAGCAAGACTGGACGTCGTAATTCGCTGTATATCAATGCAATTCCGTTTCTAAAGATACCAGAGTACGCCCAATCTTAAAACAAAAAATTAAAGATACTAACAGATTTAATTAATCCTATATAAAAAAGTGTTTCATTTTATTTTGACCCACATTACACTTTTTCAATTTTTTATGCCGCTGGATTTGTTATAACTGAGGCTTAAAGTAAAGTCCTGCTTTGTAACTTACTGGTAAGATAGTGTTGGTGCGGATTTACCCCAAAGCTTCAGTCTGGGTTGACAAGTAATATGGTATTTAAGCACTTACCGTGCAGAGCGGGCGGAGGGCCATTTGGGACCAACTGTAGCAAGCACGAAGGGCGATGGTCCTGTAGCATCCTAACCGAAAACCCTGAAATTGAGGAAGCGCGAATAGGCAATTTGAGCTGGTTTGAACTGTGGAATTTAAAGCCAGACGTATAAGTAAACTGATCCTATCATGTACCAAACTAAGGGAACAACAATTTTAACAAAAACTTAAGAAAATGTACGCCATTAAACATTAACTTCCCGCCATTTTATTCAAATTGAACAATTGCAACTCATCTATATTAGCCAATTGATTAGCACCGTCACCGTATTATCCTAATAGTATAGACCCATAGAGAAAAGAAGGCTTTGTCTTCAACTAGAACCATGGTTTGTCATGAATTCGACATATTAATAACCGCAAATGGCGCAACCGTCATCCGACAAATTACAACTGTATAAATACACCGGGACTGGGCCATAACGCCGTACGATGTAAAGTTATACTTTTCTTTTCAACGTACTTACAACTTAAATTATCAGGTTTTGTTCAATTTACATTCTGTTTATTTTTATGTTGACCTTAATTCCATATGTTTAGGCAATTGAATAATTATGTAAGGTGGTTAACACAAGAAATCCTGTGAGTCATCATGTGCCGTTATATAATTGTACTTGAATATCGCTATTTGAAGTGGATGTTGATGTTCATTAGCATTGCTGACACACTTTTCTTAAATGTACGCTAAAAAGGTAATGTTATATTTTTCATGTAATATATAGCCATGTTCATGGCACCTTGCCCAGCCATCTAAATTCGACACTGATTACATTGGACAATATGTCATAGACCGAATTTAGAAACCACAGACACCTTAGGTTCGATCACAACGAGGTTTCCCTCAGGTCGATCACGGCGAAGTTTTCCTCAGGTCGATCACGGCGAAGTTTCCCCAGGTCAATCACGGCGAAGTTTCCCTCGGGTCGAACATGACGAGTGTCCATCGGGTCGAGCACGACGAAGTTTCCCTCAGGTCGAACCCGACGAGGTGGTCAAACACCACCAGGACAACGTCACCACCCGCAAATTTGTCAATTAAACCATCAGTAGCTCGCTTTTTAAATGTTTTGTTTTCCCCCAACACACACATAGAAACAAGAGTAGGCCGATAAACAAACAAAAGTGTGAACCTGTCATGGTTTAATGATAGGTAGGCCTACAAGTTGTACAAGGGCCGCTTCATTTGGGAAGGCAGTTAGCGGGATATTCTCTTGTAAGCTTGTTTTCATTTTATTTTAGTGATAACAAGTATGACCGAGAGTCCAAAAAAAGAATCGAATGATGTAACTCTGCTTTTATATCGATATTGAAAGAAGTGAATTTCCTGCTGTATTTCAACAGGTAGTATTATTACCTGAGTGACTTCAGCCTAATCATCAATCCAAACCAGTCTAAAGGAATGCAGCTGGCGACAAACTGGTGGCCAATTATCGCATAGTGACTGCAGGGAGGCATAACCAAATTATTAACTGTAGTTATGTTAATCCTTTAATTATTGGAAAATTACCTGTCTGACTAGGCGAGTTAATTAAGTACAGGTAGCTAACCTTAGTGGTAGTTACAGTACGCTACAGTTCAGGTGAGATATCTGATATGACCGCATGCTTCTCCAGAAACGCTGAGCTCCCCGTATCGGTAAGTAAGTGGCAATTGGCCGAAAATTACCTGTGATAAATGTATATGATATATCTAGTGGAAACACATCTTATAAAAAAGACCCATTCAATATACCCGACTATTGTTGAGTCGATGTCTAACTTGCCAAAGTCCGTCCAAAATAATACCTGGGTGGACAGGTACAAAGAACATTTTATTTCAGTAGCTTTTGGTAAACTGACTGTCTGGAAAGCCGCCAAGCAGACCATCGGAACATTATGATGGATATAGTAACCCGTTGAAGTATAGCATTTATAAAACCGCCAGTGACAGAGTAGAGCGCCACACTGCTGATATTTTTTTAAGGACTCTCATTTTGAAGTCTGCGCTACAATTACTGGATACTTTACGCCGATACTCTCACAGGTATACTTGGCTTTTAAAGATGCATTTTCTATAAGCGTAAAATATTTATTCGCATTGTTGAGTTAACAAAAAATGTAATACTATTTGTACATAAAATGTTCCCTACTCGAATATCTATAGCCTATTAGAACCGACAAAAATATTTTTCAAAAGCTCATTCAATGTGCCGATAAAGCGCACTTTGAGGTCTTGCTGGACGGTTTGGGTTCAAAATGGACAAACGTTATTATCCCTTTTCTCATTTAAACTTTATAATAGTGATTAAACGTACATTCGTATTCGAGGACAATTTGGGTAACAAAAGAGTGTCATTTTCTTTAAAAGTTCAGCTTAGATTTCTTAAAATGTTTTCCGAAATTTATTTGTAATATTTTTACATAATTTTTCTCGAATTATTCTCAGACAAATTTATAAAGAAAAAAAAAAGGCTCGGATGATGGCAAAATAAATGCTGCCATATTGAGTCAAAATGAAAATTACACTACTTGTGTATTATGTTAAACTCGTCAGTGGAACTAATGGCTATTCTATTCGATGAACTTATTGAATTTGTGTAATAATAATTGCATTTTGACATTTTGAACCAAAATCCATTGTGTTCTATCTCTGAAAATTTGTTCAGTTAGCACTAAATTTAGAAATTATTATGCCTTCTACTCCATATATATGGTTCCTCCTATATTTTTTGTCTGACTGAAGTCTTCGATCCCGTGGACTGCTTAAAGGAAAAGGCAACTGTTTTTCGACCTAAACTTATTACTTTTATTGCATATTTTCAAAGACAGACATCTGTATTGCACTTGCAATCGAATAAGCATAGCCGGTAATCAGTTAATTTAAGAAGCGGAACTTTTTTTAAAAGATACCAGTCACCCAAATCAAACAAACAAACAAATTATAAAAATACTAACAAGTTTAATCATTTTTAAATGAATA
>JAVFBX010180093.1:3272-22455 GCA_034783855.1 Mopalia kennerleyi
CCCCCCCCCCCCCCCCCCCCCCCCCCCCCCCCCCCCCCCCCCCCCCCCGATTCTGTAATTCTGGATTACAGAATATTCGACAAATCGTGATTGTAAAGCAGAGTGGGTGTGTTTTGTGCGTCAGCTGTTTTATCGAATGGGTGATTCAATACCCCGTGGCAAGATACCAAGACCATGGTTTGGCCAATGATAAAACGCTCTCTTAGTAGGGTTCTACCATTGCAAACTCATTTATATGGTTTGGAGAATGAAAAGTGGTTGTTTTTCTTTTTGTTTCTTCGGAAAATGCAGATTGTTTTTAGTTTTAATTTTTGGTTTTAACTTGAATTTGCTTGTTTGACTAGGGTTAAACATAGTACACATGCCAGGGAACATACGTGCCACAGTTATGGTCAGTAAATATAATTTTCATAATTCGTGTAAATTTTGTTGATAGTGAGTTTGTTGGGACGTTTACTTATGTTATACTAGTTTCTGATCAGCAGCAAACTCCATTTGGAAATCAAGCAGATATGAGAATGATATCTAAATAAACTCTGAAACCTTCAAACGTATACAATTGGATTATTATTAGTACGTACATTTAAATAGTTGTATAACATAAGCTTTTTTTGTTTATTATATACATGCAATGCCGTGTGTTATTAAGCTGTCATTTTAGCTAACTTACACATGGATGATAATCCTAATATATGACTATCAAAACGTATCAAGAGTACAGGCATGGATACAAAACAAAACTGTTCATCGCCGCATAGAGCGGACGGTTAGAGGGCGTTCCGTGCTGCACTAGTACTCTCAGAGATCACTGGAACCACTGGAAATGCTGTTGTTTTGTCTTCTGTCAGATTGTCACGTTTTTGATCTTTGTCAGTGACATCGACAGTCGTTTCTTGGATCAATTTGGGTGGAATACCGCCATATTAAGGAAATGGTATAAAGTAAGGAGTAAAATTATAAGCTTAACAGAAACAGAAACACATTGTTATTTTTTCTACTAATGCCATTGTTGCATTGGAATGTCTTTAATATTTCAACATGTTCAGTTTTAAATAGAAAATCGTTTTGTCGTCGTGAAAAAATGGCTTCCGAAATAGCCCACATTATTCATGAGATAGAGTATCAATTCCAGTGAGCTCAAAACAGGATTAAACACGAATAGATGCATTTATATTTCAATCCTCGGATAAACCGCTATAGTCCTTTTCTGGTCGTCTGTTGTCTAACGAGATTATCCGATAACAAGCTTCCTGAAAAAGGTCATGTAACCTGGCGTGTTTCCGCCAAATTCCATTAGACACATAATCAAATAGAAACAGGATTGACATGGAAAAACTACGGAAAAATGAATTCCACCGATTTCCGACTGCCAGAGAAATGAACTATATTTGTGTTTTCTCTGTTATTCGACAGTTAATTTTACCACAGCAAAAACGTGTGTGGGTTTTTTCCACCTCAGAAGCTAAATTGTAATCAGTCCTAACCTCAGCTCTTTTCTGAATATTTACAAGATATTACACGAAGAGATTGAGACATCTACTTTCGAGTTAATGCTTTTTGTGACTGAGAATGATTGACATTACAAAAAAGAAGTGCACAAACATCTCATTCGTAATAACGACGATCAACTGTGTGACTCATCGTTTTCTTTGGAGCGAATATCCAATTATTTTTATGCAAGCAAATTTCTCTTCTGATGAGAAATGTTACACCAAATTACCTATTACCCGTGGTTTAAGCCTTTTCAAGCCGTTCAACAACGCGACAGTTTTGCCAGATAAGGCTAAATATGTATTTGTGTGATATGGAAGTGAATATGATAACTAATTTATTTGTATTCGCGTGATATAGCGTGCGTGTGTGTGGGTGCACGCACCATTCATATCTTAAAGGAAGATGTGTACGAACAGTGTGCTGATGTGAGGAGAATTTTTCTTAAGAGGAGATGCTCTTAAGATAGATGCGTGCAATGAGCTAGACAGTGCCTTAGGAGCATCCCCTCAAAGTAAAAAAAATCTCCTCTCAAGACTCACATCGTATAAAACACACAACTTGTGTGTTTTGGTTGCGTGATGTGTGTGTGTGTATTTAGCACGCTACTGTGTAAAATCCATAACCGGAATAAAAATGACAACTTCTGCAATCCATTGATCACAAGCACTATACTGGTTTTATTTGAGTTGAAATTAAAAAGTAACGAAATTAAAATTCCTTTGAATGAATTTCCAAGTGTAAAATGATATCCCCAGTTAAAATAAAGTCCGAATTTGCTTCGGCTCTTGGTTTTTATAGAACTGACCTGGAAAACGTGTGCTACCGTCAAATGACTGAAGGTAAATGAATGCATTTTATAGCATCTGGTTAATATTATTTAGCTTAAACAAAGGTGCTATTCTGTTTTAAAAAATGTTGAATATAGAGCGAGTTCATAAAATACTCGCATAAATAGGCCTATGTGATTCATATGAAGGAGAAATGTAGGCCTATAGTCTCCTCTTTAGGCATGTACGCCTGTGCCAGTTACAACTTTTACACGCCATTAAATACAAACGGTTGCCGATGATTGAATCTTATATTATGTTATATGTTCATGCATCAGTTTATAAGATAATGTCATACAATTTTATACATTGGATGATAAAGTCGCAGACACTATAGTACCATCTTTTTACTCATGGCTAGAGTTACATGCATCAAGCAAAAGTAACGGCAAATGTGTCATCATTACCTTTCATTCGTTGTTTATTTTATTTTTTTCTGCTGGGGTGAAATATACATTTTAATGTTTTCAATCTGTTTTGATTTACTTTGCAGAAACGGAATGGAAATATCTCTAAAGTGTTTAGTAATCGCGTTCACCCTCCAAGGAGTCGTCACCATTTGTCTGTGTATTCTTTTATATTTTTTTCCACAAAATCTTTTTTTATTCATTTTGGACCTAGTGTTTGTTTTTCTTTTTTTTTTCTTTTTTTTTTTAATAATTTGTTTTCCACACATGTTTGTGTGTATTTCCTGTAGAAACGTGTGTATTTCCTGTAGACCCATAGTCCAGTGCGACTGCTGCCGTGAACATTCCTCATCATTACCCGCTAGTTATAATAGAGCCGGTGGTGATGAAAGTGTCGATGTTTAGATTTTACGTAAGTTTAGTTTTCCATCACTTTTTGTCGCCGCCACTTTAGTGGTAGGGGGACTTAGAATAGCTATCCGTCCGTCCGTCTGTCCTTCTATACGTCCTTCCGTCCGACTGTGTTGTGGACACGATAACAAGACGGCGCCACGGATGGTATACCATTTCACCAAATTCATTGCGACAGTATGACCTATTTCACAGTTATTATGCAATATTGTTTATATGTGTTGTGGAGACAATAACTTTAAAGGCATATCACCAGTTTCGTATTTAAATAAGGGGCGATTTAAAAAATATATATAAATAAACCATCAATTTCTTCAAGTACAGAATGAATTAAGGTATTTTTTCATAATTTTCGGTTCAATAATTACCGAAAAATTAATCGTTATCCAAACGCGGAAGTGCCTTGTTGTTGTCGTTGTTGTTGTTTTTGTAATAATTGTTTCTATAACTTAGCTAAATGAAATATTTACGGGGGTTTGAGGTACGTTAATGTTTTATATTAACAAATGACACTATAAACATACATTCACACTCAATTTTTATTGAAACTGTAATAACACACACAAAGTTTCTTCACAAAAGGCTTAAGCTTCATAACACTCGGGAAGTTGGTTAGATCTGTCTGGGGGTTATTAAATCATATTTCCCATGGATCAAAAATTCTAAAATTTTCAGTCGATATATATAAAAAGCCATAGCTTAGAAAAATATACCGTCTTTGAAATACGAAAACGGTAATATGCCTTTAAAATAAATCACTCCTTTGTCTCCAAACTTGATATAATATATGGCTTCTTCATGTCAAGATGGCGAATGGTACTGCATTTCACCAAATACATGGCAACAATATTGACACAATTGCAGATGTAATATTGTGTTATGTGTTGTGAACAAGATAACTTTAGTTTACACTTGCGAGGTAGTTTTTAAAGGTCTATCGATAAATTAATCTTTCTCCAGACGACTGTGAACATTTTTCGAATTTTTGATTCAAGGGAAATATGATTTAATAATCCCCAAACTGACAGATTGAGGCCCAAACAGACGGAAAGGCGTCTCCCCGCTTCGATTCTTTGTTATGAAGCTTAAGCCTTTTGTGAAGAAACTACACAGAGTCTTATAAGGCCCCTGCAGTTTCAACGAGCATATTTCATAATAAAAATAGAGTAAGAATGTATGTTTATATTGCCATTAGTTAGTATGAAACATTAACGTACCTGAACCCCCCCCCCCTTAAATATTTCATTTGGCTACGTTATAGAAACCGTATTTACAACAACAACGACATGATTCGCGATCGATCTGGAGGTTAGCCTTCGGAAAATGATTAATTTCTCGGTAATTACTGAAGCGAAAATACGAAATAAATACTTGAATTCATTCTGAATTTGAAGAAAATTATAGTATTTTTAAAATATTTTTTAAATCGCCCCTTTTTGAAATACGAAAATAGTAATATGCCTTTAATTTACCGAACTGTAACAAATAAAGCTTTACAAGATGTCACCTATTTTGTACCTGTTGGGGCAGAAGAAATGTGACAAAAATACTTTTAGTTTACATGTAACTCCATGTTAAAACCCATAAGCTGTGTTTCAGGTACAACACTCCATTACCTCCAGTGACGTACAAATTATTCAAAGAAGTGTCTGGCCAATGGAACCTGGACGTGTTCACTTGATCACTCTAATTCATTACATTCTCTGCTGTCAGCTATCTACCAGTTTAATCTTAGCCTCGCTCCCAGGCTCGTATGACCAGCTTCGCCTAGTCTATTCTGAGCCTGGGAACATCCCAGCTTGATTTTTTCACGAACACCGTCCAACAACAACACTGTCTGATAAGTCAATATTTAAGAAATATTCAAAACATTGAATCGAACCCAAAACATATAGGCCTATAGTTATTTACAAATAAATTAATCTGATTTTTTTTTTGCTGAAGTTGATAAGTATTCACTCCGTAATATTATATTAACTTAATTTAAAATTACGGAGTGAATACTTTTCAACTTCAGGAAAAAACCTCAGATTAATTTATTTGTAAATAACTATATATGTTTTGGGTTCGATTCAATGTTTTGAATATTTCCTAAATATTGACTTATCAGTCAGTGTTGTTGTTGGCCAGTGTTCGAGAAGAAATCAAGCTGGGATGTTCCCAGGCTCAGAATAGACTAGGCGAAGCTGGTCATACGAGTCTGGGAGCGAGGCTAGTTAATCTCTGTGCATCCAATTTTGCAGCATATCACATCCCATCACAGTTATAAAAGATAGTTCGAAGTAGTATTTAAAACCACTCTTTGTAATACTCGGATATACAAGGTACATTTTTATCCACTGATGAGTGAATCACAACACAGTGGCAGGGTATATTAGGAATTACGACTGGGTATGTCGATCAGCTGATGCGTCGACATGACTCTATTAAATTATCGGTCTGTGAGAAACAACTGGTTAAAAATGAATGTCGCCACGCCCACCTACTGACGAGTTAATAATTGTGACGTCACCCTAGGCAATGATCCAGCTGACACAAAACTCAGCTTATGGAGTTTATAATTGGGAAATGATAAAGTACTTTTCGCTGAAATGTAATAAATGTAATGCAGTCGTGAATGGCGTCATTTTGTTGAGTTCACGTTGTTACTCCTGATTGAAAAAAAAAGAAAATTTGATATGGATTACAACTTATTTTACACGATGCTAAAAGTCGACGACAAGTTAATTGCAACGGCCTTTAGTGATTCATTTACATTGAACTGAAAAGTGTGACTTAGTATTCTCTTTATTTCCAGAAGTATTCTGAACAAAATGAATCGGAAAAAATGGATCCAGGGTTTTACCCTATCTCAACTTGTGTTAGCAAATATCGACGGAATATTTTGGCCAGGGATGGTATCCGGTATAGATCTGGAACGTTGTCTGCTTAAAGTTGGATTCTTCAATGAAGATGAAAGGTTAGTTGATTTAAGTTTATTCTATCACGAATAGATTTATCATCTATTCAATATTTTCTCGACTATACAAGAAAATTGGGTTATTATAATTTGACGTAAAGTCAAACCATGGGCGGTATTTGTCAAAATTACACTATAACCCACTATAAAGGGTCTTTGAAGAAATTTAAAAATAATATAACCGCTAAGTATTTGTTTCTACTTTTCGTTATATTGATTTCGTCCGCTGTCAAGTTATTACGACGGGATTTACAGTTTTAGTTTTTGTGTTATTAGGCCTACTGCTTATACAACATATAGTCACCCATCCTTCTACCATTTGACCCATCAGTTAGTACCATAATTTTTGTCGAAGCTTAATGGAATGTTCTTTACTTAAACAGAGATATTTACTTATCAATATCGTCGAATAATGGTGAAACTGGATTGAAACATTTCTTCGGCAACAAAAAAAGAAAAAAAAGAGGCGCTGTGTTTAACATTTTTATGATAGTATCCTCCTGTTCGTTTCGCCCGAAGAAAAATTTACTTTTGGTAAAGAATCTTCTGTCGCCACGAATAACCTTATTTTGTCGAAAGACCCTTCGTGACATAGGCCTACATGTACGAATAACCCTTTTGAAACCATTTTTCTTAGGGTGTATGAGCTAAATTGATTCAAAGGCAATGGTATTCATGCATTAACCACTGTTTACAAAATCCCCCGTTAAATTGCATAGCACAATCCGTGGAGTGTAGCACAATTTGTATTTAAAAAAAATACTAGCAGCAATGAAGTAAATCATTTATCAATATGAAGTTGAGTATTTAATAATTTTGGTTTCGACATGTATTTATTTACAGCATTGAAATATCTAAGTCTTCAAAAGTGAAATTAATAAGCAACCTTGATCATTTTGAGAAGGATGCGAAAATGGTTGAAGGTAACGCTTATCCATTAACTTGTTCCTGTTGACGTTATGAGTTTATTGTGTTCATGTTGATGAGATAGTTATTTAATATTTCCTGTTAGGCTACAGCCTTGCTCTTTATTGTGTACTAATATTTACTTATCACAATGCCATTTCAGGTTATATTTAAATGGGCGGCCACTATTTATTTACCAGTGACTGAAAGTTCCTGTTTGTCTAATATTGGGACATGTAAAACAAAATTATATTTTTAAATTATGTTTCAAGTTTACCGCCTCTGATTTTTTTACTGGCTGCCAATATCACAAACAATAGGCTAATTTAATCACTATCAATTTAATAAAGTAATAAACTCCAAAAATGTGTACTTGATTTTTAATCAATCCCTCATAAGGATAGCGATATTAAATCAAAAGATAACAAATCATATAAAGAGCTTCTTATCCTTTGATTTGTATATTGTTCTGCTGATTTTGAATTAATTTAATTCGAAATATCAATCGTCAAAATGAGTCCTTTCAGACTCTCTTTATTACTTCATTATGTGAAGCAACTAAATATTGTATTTTTTTACGTCCAATAAACTAGCATATAAATGGGGTTAAACGGTTTATAACATGATTATGTATTTAACAAAATTGAAAAACCTATGAACTTTCCGTTTTTGCTATGAACTGAATGTTTTGATGTTCTAGTTTTCCTACAATTTAAAGCAAACAAGTATTTACTTGGATGCCCGTCTTAATAAGGTTTTAAATATTCAAATAATTTTTTAAGCTAAGTTGCGTCTTCGGAAAGGAAACCATTTTTTAATTTCCACGGTCACTGGGAAGCAAATACAATTTATAAATCAATGACATGGATACCATTTCGTTATTTTGTGAAATTTCTTTCAACCATAAATATATCGGACTAGACACAAGTTGTCAGTTGTGTAGAGCGCAGTGTGGCTATATTCAAGCGCGAGGGACGTTCCATGACATATTTGATGTGATGAAATGTTTCAATGATACATTGTGTGCTTATATTGGGTAAGCTATCATCTCATTTAGCGTTTAGCCTTTACGTATTTGAATAAACAGCCTAACTGCACTAACATTTACATGATTCAAATCAACCAAAACCAATTACACCATTTAACTGCAATAACTGCACCATGTAGTGTAATTGTTTTACTTTCTTTATATAGCACATAGATTTTCTTTTTTATTTCAAAACAGAAAAATTGATCAAAAGCAAACGACTAAATCACCTCTTGGAGAAATTTAGAGAAGATGTTCGCATTGTGCAATGCAAGTTGACAAAGGCATTTCAGGTATTTTTTGGCATTTAAATTTAATTAAATTGTTTCATTTTTTAATTTTAATTAAAATTTCCCTGAGTTTTAAAGAAGTTATAGTTTGCTGTTTGACATCACTCTGTCTATTTTATCTCCCACTCAATTGTCATCAAAACTAACACCCTATTATTATACACCTATTATTGCACCTATCTTGAATATTTCCCAATTCCATGATTGTAGCGTCAAAGACCTATTGCCAATTTACAACAACAAAAATGACGGTTGTCATCGATATTCACTTTTGTGACTGAATACCCATATAGCTATGCACATTAATTTTTATATTGAAATCAATTAATCTGGTTTAGCTTGTTAACGGTTTTATTTAAATTATGTTTACGAATTCATACTACTATTGAACATGAAAAGCTTGAGTCCACTTTTGAACACAATTTTAGGCTGCAAGTGTGAGTCGACAAGATCAATCTTCTATCAATGTGAGTCGACCAGATACTTCTTCTATTGCCAGTGTGAGCCAACAAGATCAATCTTCTATTACCAGTGTGAGTCAACAAGATCAATCTTCTATTACCAGTGTGAGTCGACCAGATCAATCTTCTATTTCGAGTGGGAGTCAGCAAGATCTATCTTCTAGTACCAGTATGAGTCGACCAGATACATATTCTATTGCCAGTGTGAGCCGACAAGATCAATCTTCTATTTCGAGTGAGAGTCAGGAAGATCTATCTTCTAGTACCAATGTGAGTCGACCAGATACATATTCTATTGCCAGTGTGAGCCGACAAGATCAATCTTCTATTTCGAGTGGGAGTCAGCAAGATCTATCTTCTAGTACCAGTGTGAGTCGACCAGATCAATCTTCTATTTCGAGTGTGAGTCAGCAAGATCAATCTTCTATTTCGAGTGGGAGTCAGCAAGATCTATCCTCTAGTACCAGTGTGAGTCTATCAGATACATCTTCTATTGCCAGTGGCAGTCAACAAAATCAATATTCTATTACCAGTGTGAGTCAACATAATCAATCTTCTATTACCAGTGGGAGTCAACATAATCAATCTTCTATTACAAGTGTGAGTCGACCAGATAAATCGTCCCTTAACAGTGTGAGTCAACAAAATCAATCTTCTATTACCAGTGTGAGTCGACCAGATAAATCTTTTCTTAACAGTTCGAGTCAACAAGATCAATCTTCTATTGCCAGTGGCAGTCAACAAGATCAATCTTCTATTACCAGTATGAGTCGACAAGATAAATCTTTTCTTAACAGTTCGAGTCAACAAGACCAATCTTCTACTGCCAGTGGCAGTCAACAAGATCAATCTTCTATTACCAGTGGGAGTCAACAAGATCAATCTTCTATTTCGAGTGTGAGTCGACCAGATCAATCTTCTATTTCGAGTGTGAGTCAGCAAGATATATCCTCTAGTACCAGTGTGAGTCGACCAGATACATCTTCTATTGCCAGGGTGAGCCGACAAGATCAATCTTCTATTACCAGTGGGAGTCAACAAGATCAATCTTCTATTTCGAGTGTGAGACGACAAGATCAATCTTCTATTCCCAGTGAGAGTCAGCAAGATCTATCCTCTAGTACCAGTGTGAGTCTATCAGATACATCTTCTATTGCCAGTGGCAGTCAACAAGATCAATCTTCTATTACCAGTGGGAGTCCACATAATCTATCTTCTAGTACCAGTGTGAGTCAACAAGATCAATATTCTATTACCAGTGGGAGTCAACAAGATCAATCTTCTATTGCCAGTGTGAGCCGACAAGATCAATCTTCTATTTCGAGTGTGAGTCAGGAAGATCTATCCTCTAGTACCAGTTTGAGTCGACCAGATACATTTTCTATTGCCAGTGTGAGCCGACAAGATCAATCTTCTATTTCGAGTGTGAGTCAGCAAGATCTATCCTCTAGTACCAGTGTGAGTCGACCAGATACATCTTCTATATCCAGTGTGAGCCGACCAGATCAATCTTCTATTTCGAGTGAGAGTCAGGAAGATCTATCTTCTATGTCGAGTGTGAGTCAGCAAGATCTATCCTCTAGTACCAGTGTGAGTCGACCAGATACATCTTCTATTGCCAGTGTGAGCCGACCAGATCAATCTTCTATTTCGAGTGTGAGTCAGCAAGATCTATCCTCTAGTACCAGTGTGAGTCTAGCAGATACATCTTCTATTGTCAGTTTGAGCCGACCAGATCAATCTTCTATTTCGAGTGAGAGTCAACAAGATCTATCCTCTAGTACCAGTGTGAGTCCACCAGATACATCTTCTATTGCCAGTGTGAGTCGACAAGATCAATCTTCTATTTCGAGTGTGAGCCAGCAAGATCTATCTTCTAGTACCAGTGTGAGTCGACCAGATCAATCTTCTACCAATGCGAGTGGACCAGATACATCTTCTAATGCCAGTGTGAGTCGACAAGATCAATCTTCTGTTATCAGTGGGAGTCAACAAAATCAATCTTCTATAACCAGTGTGAGTCGACAAGATGAATCTTCTATTACCAGTGTGCGTCGACAAGATACATCTTCTATTGCCAGTTCTAGTCAACAAGATCACTCTTCTATTATGAGTGTGAGTCGACAAGATCAATCTTCTATCAATGTGAGTCGACCAGATACATCGTCTATTGCCAGTGTGAGTCGACAACGTCAATCTTCTATTGTCAGTGTGAGGCGACAAGATCAATCTTCTATTACCAATGAGAGTCGACAAGAGCAATCTCATCTTACCAGCGTGAGTCGACAAGATCAATATTCTGTTGCAAGTGTGAGTCGACAAGATCAATCTTCTACCAGTGTAAGTCGACAAGATCAATCTTCTATTACCAGTGTGGGTCCAGAAGATGCGTCTTCTCTTACCAGTTTGAGTCGACAAGATCAATCAGGTCTTACTAACGTCAGTCGACAAGATCAACTTACTAACGTGAGTCCGGACCAATCTTCTTTCACCAACATCAGCTGTCTAAGTCAACTTCCTCTCACTAATGTGAACCACCAAGAACAACGTTCACTTGCTAATGTAAGCTACCAAGATCAAACGTCTCTGCATAAATCTATTGGATATGGAAATCAGCAAGATCTACTCTCTTTTGTCGTTGAGAACCAGCAAGATCAGTTTCCCGATACGAACGTAAGACCCCAATATCCTGCTGTTTTTACCGAGAGTTCGCAAGAACCATTTTCTCTTGCCAACAACGTAAAACCACCTTCCGTAACTGTTAGTGGACACGATCACCCTTCGCTCACAAGTTTCTGCAATGAACGCCAAACTCCTATCCCCACTGTGAGCAACAGAGATGTATTCTCTCTTTCAAAAGTAAGCAAGCAATATCACCCTTCTCTTGCTACGCTGAAGCAACATGGTCAATCTCATGAGACCGTACCAAGGAACCAAGATCAAACTTATATTACGAATGCGATACCCCACGGTCCTTTTCTGAGTAATGCGAGACAGCAAGACCACCCTTATTCCCAGCTATCTTCCACCGTTATGAACCAGCGAGAGCAACCTCTTCTTACAAATGTAAGCTTCCAAAATCCGTTTCCTACCAGTGTGAGCCACCCAGATAAAACTTTCAATCATTACCCTTCTCTCCCCAATGTGAGCCACTCAGATATGAGGCAACATCATCCTATTCTTACCAACCTGGATCATCACGCCCAAACCTTTCTGGGTGGAGTGAGTATTCATCATCAATCGTCTCCTACTATTGTAAGCAGTTATGATCAGCCATCTTTTTCCTCTCAGAGCAACCCAAATCAATCCTCTTCCTACAATGTAATCCACCACGATCCGTCTTCTCTTGCCCATGACAGCAACCAAAATCAGCATTTTCCCACAATTGAGAGCCACAGAAATCATCTCTCTCTTCAATTATCTCCCACCGTTGATAACCAGCAAGATCATCCTTTTCTTGCTAATGTAAGCCACCGAGATCCGTTTCCTACAATTTTGAGCAACACATATGAATCTTCCTTAATCAATACGAACAATCAACCTGGCTCTGTGAGCCGTTATGAGCGACCTTTACTTACACACATGAACAATCCCCACGAGCCTTTTCGCAGCATTGTGACATACCAAGATCAACCGTATTTTAAAAGCGAGACACCCCAACATTCCTTGCATCTAAGTCACCAAAATCAATCTTCTCTTACAAATGTGAATCCCCAAGATCATTGTCTTACCAACGTGAGCCCAGAAGATCAGCATTTTCTAGCCAATTTTAATGACCTAATACTTGAGGAAGTAACTTATGATGATATGAGTGAAGACATTTTGAATGAAGGAGTATGCCAAAACGTTATTGACACGAGTTCTGCAGAAGATGAAGTGGTAGACGATTCATGTGACAGCCTTAGTGACAGCTCTAGTATTGTGTTTCCGATGTTGTCTTCTAATAATGACGGTGTGTCTCAAAATCAATCAACTCTTAGAACGTATTTTGATGATGAACCTAAGATATATTTCTCAGAGTTGGGGAAATCCAAGACAGGGGGAAATGGTCAGACAAAGAAAACTGGGCGTTCTTTTGGTAATAAACATGCATGCTTTTATTGCTCCAAACTTGTTTGCAAACCAGTGGAACATATGGACTCGAAACACAAAGAGGAAGAGACTGTATTATACATAAACTCATTGAAACCACTAAAAAGTGATGACGATAAAAAGAAACGGTTGAAGGCAGATGCTCGCATGAAAGAACTTACTCTTCTGCGAAACAAAGGTAACCACAAACATAATTGTCTGGTTGTTGAAAAAAAAGATGGAGAAATCATTCCTATGCGTAGACCTCAGGGCAAGGGTCCCTTCCTTGTAAGTAAATTCGGTCCGTGCCCACAGTGCTTTGGGTGGTTATCCGAGCAAGGTCAACACAGGTATCGCTGTGTTTTAAGAACTGATGAGAGGAAAGATTCTGCTTCTAGCATAAAGATTAAAAGTGATGTGATTATGGGAAAACATTTGAAAGCATCTGACATGCTGAAGAATGAAGTGCTAGGATGTATGAAGGATGATAGGATTAAAGAAGTTGCCATCAACGACGCAACCATCGTTGAGCTTGGAAATGTATGGATGCGTAAAAGTGTCAAAAATCCTCTACGGCGACGAAATTACGCCAGCACTCGCATGCGTGCCGCTGCGAGACTACTAATCCAATTGAGAGAATTAGACATGACTAAAAACACTATTCATGACTTTTTATGCCCATCGTCATTTGCTCTGATTGTGCAGGCCACAGTGTTAGTAGCTGGTGGTGACGCATCAAATCTTGCTCACCCATCTACAGCCTTGAAAATGGGCCATGACTTACAAAAGATGACAGATATTAAAGAAACAAACGCTATGACCACAGGTGACAGGGAAGGAATAGAGACAGCCAAATTTTTTGGTAAATTACTAAAGAAAAAGTGGAATGAGCAAGTATCTGCCTTGGCACTGTCAACTATACAGGAGAGGAAATTTGATAAGACCATCTCACTTCCAAATGGCAGAGATCTTAAAGCATTATCAGATTATCTAAAGGAGTCTATCAAGAAGATAACAGGTATTAGAACCAAAACTGAATTTAGAAATGCGGTGGAACTTATTCAAGCTCGTCTACTCACTTACAACAAAAGAAGACCAGGGGAACTTGAAGCCATCACGTAAGTGCAATGTATATATTAGTTGCTTGAACAAAATGCGACACATAGAGCTTTATTGTTTTATTTTACAAAACGACTTTTATTGGTTGATTTTTTAAATGAACGTTTCATCGGCCGATAAGAATTCTTACAATTATGTGTTGGTAGCCAATCAAAACTTCTGCTCAAGTATGTCACCGGGTGACATAACTTTTAATTACCCACAATGTCTAAAGACAGATACATAATTATATATGTTTATAAATGCATTGAAAGAAATTCAGACAAGCCTCCATCGGTGATCCAGGTATGTGAACACTTTAAAAAAAAGCTCCTTGGATTGTCCTTAAAGCCAAATTTATTCTTCCATAGACTAATCCGTTCACATCATGCACACTTGATACACACTCATGTCAGTAATTCAAGACAGGTGACTGGATGCCATATTGTCGGACATGGACACAAACAAATTACAAATATTCTACTTATATTCATTTCTTATATTGTACAGTTTGCAGGCTTATAAAAATCGCCCCAAAGAAGGAGAAATAGAAGACTTCACAAAGCATCTGACGAGTTTTGAACAACAGCTTGTGGACACACAGGGCCTGCTGTACATTCGCGGGAAACGAGGCTCGAAGGTGCCGGTCATTATTCCACAAGAGTGCCAAAGTGGTCTAGAACTTCTTGCCGATGATGGAGTGAGGCTGTGTGGGGACGTTTACGGAAATGTGTTCTTATTTGCAAATTTGGGTGAGTAACGCATGTAAATAAAATCTCAGAATTTGAGTGTGAAATTTGTCATTGTTTTGGTGAAATTCAAGCACTTTGATAAAAATAAAACTGATTCACACTAGTTATAAGATAATTTGTCTTAAAATGCGGTGTTTTGATGAGTTTTTTCAATATGCACAAATAATTAATCTTTCTGAATACCAATAGTAAAGCGAGCCATATATGGGCAGTTATTTGTTCTCACGGTTGCAGACAGCCTTCTGGCGCCACAAAGTCTCACTTGTATATAGCTCGATTCGCGAGACACTCCATATAAGGCCATGCTTATTAACTTTCGTGCATACATTAAAGTTCTTAAATCGGGTCGCCCTAAGACTAATTACAAACTTTGTTATTATTTTAATACGGTAAATCGCACATTCACGGCGGTTATATTTTTTGAAAGCTCATAATTTGGGCCATGCTAGAAAAATGGAGAAAACCCGGTTTAATTCGTTTAAATTGATGTTTTGGCGAAATTCTGGGGTATAGATAAATACTCTCATTTAAAAGAGAATTTGAATTATCGTATCAGCAATTTGTTTTAAAATCAAGTGCCAAATGTGTTTCAAAGTTTTGAACAATTCTTCGAAACCCTTGTCAGAAAATACATACTCAAAACAGTCTGGTTTATCATATCACAGTAAACTCTCCTTTATGCTGATTTTCAAATATAACTCAAAGTCATGGTCTACATTTATTTATGCTGTATGCCTATTTTCCCCAAGTAGAAGCGTCGAATATTCAAAACTGTTTGCCTAATTGGCAAGCCATTCAAAATCTCAGATTTCTCGCTAATTTTACGGGAACTAATACTGGTATGATTTATAAAAAATATATTTGCTCGTGAAGGGATCACCCAATGTAATCTATTTTTTTCAGGGAAAGGTGCTGTTAGAGCGTATGACTCGTTGAATAATGTTACCAAAAAACTGCATCTATTGTGTCCAAACCTAGTGAAAGCTACATTACTAAGGCAATATGTCGCCACCACTACACAGGTAAGCCACATGCTTTATACTATTGTTGTTCTAACAAGTGAGCCTCTATTTTCAACAACCGTGGAAGGGGGCGGGGGGGTCAATGTGTTAAATTGTGGTAAGCGAACTTTTTATAGGATTCGTTTGATGATGATGCAATCTGATTCTATCTGAGTATACGTATAGATCATAGTCGGTATATACTATCAATGCAGGCTAATGCATTTGATTCGTTGTTCGTTCCAATCTTGAAAATAGTTTCTAATGCATATCTGATGGGGTCTGTTAAGCACCCTGTCTCGGCAAATAAAGGCAAACTACATGGTTCCGCTTTGTACACGGAGAGTTACCCGCATGTATTGACATGGTGGCACTGGAAATACGCAATCAAAATCGTAGCAACTTGATTGTGATCGTGGCTACTGTCAACATATAGCTTTAGAAAAATGTAGATTTCGTTGTTAGGCATGAAGCTGCTTAACCCATCTACGCTCTATTTTCAGATGATGGACATCAGCAGTAATCAGCTTGAATGGATTGCAAAGCACTTAGGACATAGTGTTAATATACACAAAAACTACTACCAAGTGATGAGTTCTACTATTGAAAAAGCTAAAATAGCTAAACTTCTCATTCTGGCTGACAGGGGGGAGGTTGGAAAATATAGTGGAAAGGCTTTGGACGACATTGAAATTGATGGTATGCATTTATTTATTTAGAGCCAAGATCAGAGTTATGTACAGCAGCATTAAAACTATTAATCACCTTAGTTTTGATTTAAAAATGTTTTCAAATTCAAGGTAACGGACTGTATTTACATCACTGGACGTGGTTCACATAAAAATGTCCAGGCTTACATTTTCTCAATATTCCAGAATGTTCTATATCAAATATTATCTATTAATTGTAAGACACTGTTTTATTGCAGATGATGTATTTCTATCCGAGATCAATGAACTTGATGACGAACAAGAGAAAGCCAATGATACAGGTAGCAGATTTAGTATTGTTTTGAGAAAGTCCAGCTCAATTACTGTTCCTGGTTGTCATTGTATAAGGCGATCAAAGGCTCTAGAAATGTTTAGAATTATTTATCCAACCGTAGCAGTGGCTATAACTTCTATATAAGATCTGTCAAATAAGATTTGATAATAAACATGTTATGCGCGTTTATTAATTCCAACATATATTCCCCAAGCTTGATTGCTTTCGCATGTTTGTAGTAAAATTAGTATTTTCTTCGTTACGGCTCACTTGCAAGCGACCAATGAACCGGCCATGATAACAACTTTGGTTATACACACATACATATATATAAATGCTACGATAGATTGTACTTACATAGTTTACATTGAAACTTATTTGTATTGGCTACCAGGAGGAACTACTGCCACAGACACAAATGTACAAAATGATATCAGTGATGGAAGGGGGGCATCTGGGAGAACTACTGTCACAGATACTAATGCACACAGGCCTACTGATATCAGTGATGGAAGGAGGCGATCTGGGAGAACTACTGCCACAGACACTAATGTACTAAGTGATATCAGTGATGAAAGGAGGCCATCTGGTGGTATGTTCTACATAAGTAATATATTTATTTCCTTTTCTCACCAAAAAATGTATTTGTGGAATAATATTCTAAACATAAACTAGTTCATATTTAAAACTATTCTAGCCCTCCGATTGGCTTGGTTCTAAAAGTACATTCAAATATCAAATACCTAGCACAAAAAAGGACTAAAACTTTACAATGTGCATGTAGTGTTGCTCCTAACTGTTGGACATGGTCGTCGTCATATAAGTGAGATGTTCAGAAACAATGTGAATCTCCAATCAAACACAGACGTAGGGAATCAGTTCAAACTCGGTGAGATGTCAGCTCATTCATTGGATTACTCAATAAAGTTTTAAATTTGTAATGTGTTGCAGACTGCTCTGAAAACTCTTCGGAAGACGAACAGCCAGTAAGAAAGAAGATTAAACGGAACACTAATAAAGGAGCAGGTATGATAAACTGCTTGCAAATACTTTTACATAATAGACGTACCACTATCACGTTGGGGTTGATCTTCTAACACGGAACATTTACACAATTAAGTATCTGATTTATTGTGCATCTATAGACCCTTAATCGAAAATAAATGCTTGGCTTAAAATAAGTATCTACAATTATTTGTATGCCTAGATTTATCTGACTTTTAATATTAATACATGTAAATATAATATGCAATATATATGAATTGAAGAAATAAACAACAATTTTAGTCCGTAAATGCCACTTAACCGTGGGGTGACCTAATTTTGGCTCCAAAACAAAAATTGGCGAGTTTCTGTATTTGTCTAGGTTAGACAAAGTAAGGAACTTTCTGTTTTCCCCACAATTTAATAAGCTGATAAGCCATTTTTAATTTCATTCGAAGTTTTAAATAACCGTCTTTCGAATTTTTTTGTGGCACACAAAAAATCCTATTTTAAAGATAGACGT
This sequence comes from Mopalia kennerleyi, assembly GCA_034783855.1. Lineage (NCBI taxonomy): Eukaryota > Metazoa > Mollusca > Polyplacophora > Chitonida > Mopaliidae > Mopalia > Mopalia kennerleyi. The sequence goes on from JAVFBX010180093.1 coordinate 21,468, forward strand.
TATCAAAACTTTTAGCGTATGGTAAAATAGCAAAATCCATAACTTACAGAAACTCGTCGATTTTTGTTTAGAAGCCAAAATTAGGTAATCTCACTGTTAGGGGGCCTTTAATTTATGATAATAAATGCGTATTTTGAAAGTCAAACAACTGTATCGCCCTTGTAGTTGGGTAAGCATAACCGTTAATTGCTAATGTCTTGTTTACACTAACGGCGAATGCCGCGGTTTAAATCGGCGAGCAAAGTGCCATCATTTTTTCCAAAATTATCACGATCTCCTAAATAATGTAACCTCTGCTAAGCTCTGATACGGACTGGTTGCCATTAGGTACGAATTATTTCCTAATTTGAACTGTCTTTGATAAGCTTTATTACGCTTTGATGCAATTATGACGCTTTAAATCAAGCTCTGATACGAGTATCAAGCTCTGTGGTGTATTGTTAAGCTCTGTTACGTATTGGACAATTTCGAGATCGCAGATTTCATACCGCTTTTGATATAGAGTGTGTCAAATGGCGATAGACCGTAAAGACAGGACCCTCCGCTTTGAATAAACCTCTGTGGAGCTTTCCTACGCTTTGAGCCAAGCTTTGCTGAGCTTTGTTACGCTTTGTTAAGCGTTGATACGCTCTCGGCGATGTAATCAATTCGTGACAGAGCGCCCAAAATGTTTTTAAGTTTAATTTCTTTTTGGAACTAGACCTACGCTTTTCCTCTCACGAATACATCTTATCTTGTGTTTGTACTTACAGATGTATATACTAGGAAGAGGTGGTCGGTGGAGGAAACGAAGGCATGTGAAGAAGTATTTTCAAGTTTCTTGAAGCATAAAAAACTGCCTGGGAAAGCGGATATCATTAAACTGAAAGAGGGAACTGTTGTTGAGAAATATTCGTGGCGAAAAGTTAAAGATAAAGTTTATTCAATCCTCCAAAGGAAAAACTAGCCCGTGTACATTACGGGGGGGGGGGGGGGGGGGGGGGGGGGG
>JAVFBX010180094.1:0-14653 GCA_034783855.1 Mopalia kennerleyi
TAGACTGGCCCGGAAGTTTCATTACGTCACTCTCGGACAAGTCTACTTTCAAATTTAGGAGGTTGCAAGTACACTGGGGAGTATGATTTAGATCAAGGGCCCGCCATGACTGAGATTTAGACGTTAGTCTGTATATGCATATATGTAATCTCAGTCATATCAGGACTACATGGAGCTATAACATTAACTACTCTGTGGAAATCAGTCATTGGCATAGGCCATATTGACGTTATATTTCGTAACTTGGTTAAAATTACATAATAAAAAGACAAGCTTAATGTATATTAATTACATGTAGGCTGTAGCTGATTGGAAATGTGGATTCGAAAAGGTACAATGTATAGGCTATATGTATAAGCATAGGCCCACTCAGATCCATACACGTCAGTACCGTATACGTCTCAATCTTCGATTATTTGAAAGAAATATGAATGTCTGATTGTACACAATAAATTACATAGCTGCGTGTGAAATAGCCGGATGGTATATTTCCACCACTCGACCTTTGTCGTTTGTGTTGATTACATGAGTTTTTTGTCTAAAACAGAGAAGCGCCACAAGTAAATCAAGCATGTGTCGTTTTGACAACGGCCGATAAGCCAAGGTGACCTCGTGTAGAACTTGACGTCACGGATATTGACCAATCAGATGCTTATGATTTGATCCCGCCCCCTAGACAACCAGGGAAGGAGTTTGAAGAAGAAACGCTATCATCTGTCAGTTGAGCTCGTGTTAGACGACCATAGTGTACAGATATTTCTCTCACTCCCGGCAAGCTCTCTCAAGAACCATGGCTGATTTGGCTGAACTCTGGGGAAATGTAAGCAAGAACACGGATAGCAAGTCTCTGTTAAAAAAGCATTGCACAGAAGCCGTTTACAATAAGCTGAAGGACTCAAAGACCAAGTTCGGTGGAACTCTTGCCGACTGCATCCGTTCCGGTAAGAGGCTCCTTGTCATTTGCATATTATAATAAATTCGGTCATAAATAATGATAATTTGGACAAAACCTGTTCACCAAATACAACAACATGCAGTAAATTTTGAATATATTTTCTTCATACATGTAGAGATATCATATATTTTTGTTTTGAGGACCCTCGTGGTAGTCGTTTCTGATAGACCAATGGATAAAGCCGGACATGTTTTTTTCTCCCTATTTCGCAACAGTAAGCTGGCATTAAATCCTGGCATCGGAAAAATAAACTGAGTTTTTTTTTTCCCCAGCGACCTTCTATGAAAGAAATGTGGATTTATTTTAGGTTAATTTGAACGAAAATAAAGATCTAGCCTAGCTCAGTAGCTGTTTGTTTTGCCACACCTATTAAGCTATATCGATTGCATCGGATTGCACTTATTCTTGTGAAATATCAGGCTCTCAGGAAATTCATGCGTTTTTAAATTCGTTAGCCACGGGTTATTGAATTCGTTTCATTCCGTCCGATGAGTTATGTAATCTTTGCAGGAGTAGAACTATACCCCACCCCCCATTGTGAAACTTACCTTGGCAATAAAATAGAGAATTCATGATTCAACATACCTATCATCTTAAGAAAACTATATTTCACTGGATGCCTTCATGTCATTTAATTTTTAATTTAGGTATGTTCAATTTTGGGAGAATTTATGGTAATAATCCCAGATTCATGCTTCACTACTAGGACTCCCTGTGATTTGAACATGAACATAATTGTGATGTTAGGAATTAATAAAAGATTAGTAAAATTAGTTCGGCATGTGAAGTAGCCTAGTCAGGTGAACTCAGACAATAGCTTTGGTGTTATTCTGTCTGGACTTATAAAAAACAATTTGTAAGGCCCACTTGGACTACATATTAGCAGCGGCAACAAGGAATGTTTGAGCAATGGGAATATAACTTGTTTTGAGCCATATTGCTATTTAAATAATAGGCTACTTTTAAAAATTTCTGTTAGATATTACAATCTGCATTTTTAATTTTAATTGTCTCTTAATTTTAATCTGCAATTACTGCTCCTTCACTCCATCCCTGTTCTAGACTAGGGCTGCTTGTCTAGCTTATGGCTTGTGATTTTACTTAAATTAGTGAGATTAAGGTACATGTAGACCATTTCCTGGTTGACTATGATGGGGTTTCCAATTCCAACTCACTGCAATGCACAGCTGTAATAGCGCAGATAACTTGAATTTCATTATATGAAACAGATACTTTGCCAAGCAAATATATCATAGTTTATTGACTAAATACTATGATTTTACGTAGGACTGCTAAGAATAAAACACTTGAATAAATACAAGGTTAATAGGGGTTATTTAGGTACATTTTGCAGCTCATTTCTTCCTGACCAAGTACAACAGTGTATAATTTTCAATCCTTCCTGGAAAACTAGAACAGTGTGCAATTTTCGATCGTTGCATTCCAATGTGTAGCTATGGAGGTGAAGTTGACCTTTTCTGTTGTCTGACCTTGGCTATGTCGTAATAAGAGCCAATATTTAACCATAGAAATAGACAAAACTGTTGTCCCAGAACAAATGAAAATATCTGTTAACGTGAGTCAAGGATTTTTTGGCGTCTTAAACAAACCAGACCGTGTAAACAAAGCACAGTCTGCCCTGGTGCAGACATTATGTGCCGTCTCTGACATTGGTGAAGCAAATATTCAGACCTGCCGTCTAAGCTGAGGTTGTATTGATGAGAAAAAAACTCACATGTGTGAACTAAATGTAGAGAACTTGAACCATGCTAAGGATTGGTTCATACTGGGGTTGTTTTGCTTTCCTTTTACAAAGAATGTATAAATAAAATGTGAAAATAGCATCCTCATTCACAAACTTGTCCAGCTGGATTGTGGAAATTGACTAGAAGACTTCTAGAACTGAAATGTTATACAATAATAATATACACTCCTTTTTATTACAGTAGATTTAAAGTTAAACCTACTACTAGACTAACAAACTATAATGCATCTCAGCATAAAAGGACTCCTTTTCTCATAGCTAGCAAATTTCAGACAGTTTTTTTTCCTTTCAATTTTTATTTTTTTTTTGAGCTTGTTATTGAATATTCTTTACTGATGTGGTGTACATTGTTTCTTGTATACATGATGTTCAATTTTATCTGCTTTCAGAGGATAATGCCAAGCCTTGTTGAAGGTTTTTGACTTTTAATCCTCTATTACTTTAGCAAATTAATCTGTGACTGCTACTAATCCTCTTCCTAGCAGTTGGACCCTGGTGTTAGACTACAGAGGGCAGCACAGCATTATACTATTAGTATTCTATTCAGATAATATAGGCTGGAAGCAGCAAGTCTGTGTTGAATGGAACCTACCAGTATATGTTCATATAGTAGTTTAGGGGTCTATGGAAATTTGACCCTAGACTCCAGCTACACAGGCTGGTAGTTGGGAGCTACAGCATTGACTAATTTGGTAATGGTGATAAGTGTACAGGCTGCAGTAAGCCTGGATCAGCTAATAATATAGCCGCGAATGTTAAGAACTAGTCTATTTGCCACTCCGTTTTGTTTTGAACTTTTCTGAATTGTATTAATTTTGAAAGTCTAGCTCTAATCATGTATTGCTGAAAAATTGTCCTTCAAGCAGTATTTTATTTAGCTATGCTACAAGCTTCCTAACCGCTAGAAATAGCAGAAGTCTACAATGGTTAGGCACTTTATCTTCCAATATATAAAGTTAGTGCATGGCCTTACCCTGACTAAAACCCTCTAGTTTTCTTCCTTGAACACTTTTGGGTTAGACAAACACATAAAAGGACCACTCAACGTCTATTTTCATGTCAAAATCAATCACTTCTCAGCAGTGCCAAACTCTCGTAAAAATGTCTTCTGCGATAATTAGGTCATGTGGATTTCATGTTATTTAGTATTCAGAGGCAGAACTTATTTCTATAGTTTTGGTACAGCTGCTCCTCGTATCTCTATATACTATAATATAGTCTGTATAAGAAACGTATACGCATCTATATTGTATTGTAAAAATTAATTTGCTCCATTTCAATGTAGTGCAATTGATTTTATTTCCACTGACTCATCCAATATTAAGTCCGAAGTCCATTTTTACACAACCACAACGTGACGAGTGACACAACTAGACTCTAAAATATGTGGCTCAATCAGTAGAGTGTTGGGCCTTTGACCCAAAGGTCCCGGCTTCGAATCCCCATATTTAAAATATATTTATAGAATATAGTACTGGGGCAGGTCGCCTGAAAGACTCAATGGCTTATATTTTATTAATTTGCAGATATTCCATTAGTGATACTTGTAGATTGTAGACCTTCAATATGGCATGAAGTAATCAATTAGCAGATTAAACTTAATAGCACATCAAACAACCGCCCCCTTGTTAAGGGCAGTTTGTTTGAAGAGTAACAATTCTGTCTTTACTTAGCACTGGAGGAAAATAAACTTTCCAACATTATGGAAAAGCTTCACATCTTGGTTGTGCTAGTGTCAATTATTGTAGCAATACACTGCCGTCATATTAGTGAAATACCCTTAAGCACAGCATAAGACACCAATCAATCAATCAAATCAATCATATTTAAAAAAAAAATCCTCTGAGCTACATGTATAAGTCTTGTGGTTACACATATCCGATATGTTTTTACTTGTCCTGTTCAACCAGGAGGCAAATATTTCAGGTCAATTCAGTACTAGTGTGTGGCTAGGCCTAGGCTTAAATCTGATAGATCCAGTCTCCAACTACATGTGCTCTCATTGAAATATACCTTATCGATTCACACGAGGTCTATGTCACGTATACACACTGCACCTACTACCATGGCTAGGATGATGAAATGTTGCATATCCTGAATGAAATGAGTTCAAATTAATACTTCTTTGTCAAGCAGCCTTACTTTTGTCTGTAATATAAGTAGGATACTGTCCAGTACCTAACTCAGTGTACATCCTAGTTGATAGTAAGAATTTTGTTAATTTATAGGAAATATAAATGCAGTCCTTAAATAAATAAATCCGGTTTGACTTTCCTTTATCAAGTACCAGCAACATTAAAAAAAAAAAGTGTGTAATGAAAACAAAGTTTAATATATGAAAGGAATTGTGCTAGTATTTCGAAATATAATGGCATCCTGATAATTTATATTGTTTACATACAGGTAGAATACCAGTATTTGCTGTGCCTTTTAGACGGTTAGTTAAGGACAGCAGGTTTCAAGTTCAGTTATATAGGCTTCAGTTTAAGTTGGAAGTTAATTAATTTTCCAACACAGGAAAACTAGCATATCCATCCATCACATGTATAAGGCAAGATCATATCAGATCTAAGGTTTGCATGATAAACTTTCCAAAACCTACTCAAATCCCATAATTAAAGTTTGGGAAATTTATGAGTCCTTGAGAAGTATGTAGGGCAAGACACTTTACATTTTAGTGTTGCGTTATTGTGGCTTTACCATTGGAATACATGAAAATTGAATGTGCTACCAATCAATAAATCATACAACGGATATTTCACTGCCACTTACCATTGATAAGACCGTTTGGTTGTAACACTTCAAATTGTTTGTATCAAATGGCTTCATTTCTATTTAAGGTTTTACGGTTTTATTTTTTTACTTTAAATCACTTGTATACTAGTAAAAAATAGTTACTAGCAGTGGGGGACTTTAAAATGCTATAAGGTGTCCATCTTTCTGTCATAAATTCTTGAGAATTTGCCAGCTTATTCACGGATTAACTTTACCTTACTGCGCTTAGTACATGTGTATGTAAAGTTGCTTCCTTCCATATATAAAAAAAATATATCTGTTTTTGCATAATTATATGAAATAAATGCCTGTATGTTTTGGGAACATGATTAGTAGATAATCAAATCAACTTCAAACATGGAATAAAGATTGTTTACCTTGAAGACAACGGATAAGATTTCAGCAAATTCCATAATACAAAATGGTTGCGACTTGTCATTGCATAATTTCGCAATGTCTGTATATGATGTGAACACAATAACTCTAAAAAAAAAAATCATAAATTATCTTGAAACAAAGGTCCTTTTTATTGATTGGATTTACGGATGGGATTGAATTTCACCCAATTCAGAATGGCAGACATTGCATTATTTGACAGTATTCATTTTTGTGAACACAAATAACTCTGTAATGATTCATATAATATCATTTTTTTTTTTTAACAGGTGCCAAGAATTTGGACAGTGGAGTTGGCGTATATGCGTCCTGCCCAGAGGGTTACACTGTGTTCGCTGATCTGCTAGACCCTGTTATTAAGGATTACCACAAAGTTACCGAGCTCAACCATCCAGCATGTGACTTTGGGGACCTTGATAATTTAGGTTTTGGTAACCTCGATCCCAGCGGTGATCTGATTGTGTCCACGCGTGTGCGAGTGGGCAGAAGTCATGCTAGCTATGGTTTCCCACCAACCACCAACAAAGAGGTTAGTTCTATGACCCACAGCAGTATTATTAGGACCCTTTTGACTGTTGTGAGCGGTTGGAAGGAGCTTACTGTTGCCCTTGTGCTTTCTGAGCTATAGAGGAACAGGAAGCCGATATGCTTGTGATGTCTTAGTATTTTCCTGTATTTGTCCTGTGACTTGTTGCATGTGTTGTCAGGGGTGACTGGTTTACTTCACCCATTGTGCTGGCAAGCCATCATGCGAGTGAAATAAGCTTAAGTACGGCATTAAACCCCAATCAAACAAACAAATCTAGTATATGTTCTAACTTTTCTTTTACTAATCCCATTTTGTTAATTTACTGGATTGAACATTTCCAGCAAATTCAATAATTAAGTTATGAATACCAAGTTTGATAATTGTTACATTCAGCCTATAACTTTTTACCTACTGCAGTTAATCATTTACTTTTCTAAACAGTAGACATTTTGCCTGGTTTGTTTCCTTTCAAAGCGAAGATTATGGGTCATGTTTCGTCATGTTAAACTATAGCCATAAACATAACGTACAATAATATTTCATTGTTGTACGACATTTTGTGGAAGTGCCTCCAGACCCAGTTGTTGAAAACACGAATATAATTTTGTATTAGAGGACGTCGCATGCGACGATGAAAAGCGCTTCATTGAGGATGAGTCATTTTATTTGCTGTTGGTGACTAATCTTGGCTATGAAAAGCCGGGCCCAGGTGAATTTAAAGCTATTCATGGGTCATGTTGACCTTAATTGAACAATGGGACTCGGCCAGAATAGTAACCTTATTATTTACAAAGAACAGCAGGGCACTTCCTGACAGTCTGTGTTCTAGACTTTGGTATGTGCAAGGGATGAAAGGAACCTTCAACTTTTTGCAGTTAAATTTGGATAATTATTATTTCTTAAACACTTTCCTGACATTGTAGGCTGTGGAATTTCTAAATTGAACAACTGTGTAGATTGGCAGACCCTATACTCTTGCTCAAATACATAATATTTATGAACCTTTAAAAGGATATTAAAAAAATGTTTATAATTATAAATAATTTCTTTAAGTGGCTTTTAAAAGGCTGGTGGTTATAAAACAAGACACATTATGTATTACTACTTCTAGGTTTATTAGCACATGACGTTTCGGTCTAAATCCTAAAAACGGTCTTAGGATCTAAACCGAAACGTTGCGTGCTAATAAACCTAGAAGTAGGTTATAACCACCATCTTTTAAAATGCCACTTAAAGAAGTTACTTAACTTAATATAGTTAGCTTGTGCAAATCATATCAGCTAGGCAGCCCAGGTTACTCCGCTAACCTCAATGAAATACTCGCATACAACAGGAGGCACTGGCCTCTGTGGCCTGTCTGATATATATAGGATTAGAAATAGTAGCTTCACCCAGGCAACTGGCATATAAATAGATAGCCCTTGAAATGCTAAATCAGCACCACAGTAGGTCATACCACCACCGAGATGTTCCATGAAATGTCCCGTTAGGAAATCGAGTGCTGTTAATTAAGCTGGTAGACAGAATGAACAAAATTTGTTCTATTCCCTCTTAGATGCTCTGGGAATTCCCTCTGTATTAGATGGATCGTAAAACACCAATCAATCAATCTCGTAAAGAGGTGTGTAAATAATATGTATAAAAATCTATGGCTATTGCATAAAGGTATAGATAGAGTTTATCCCAAAATTTAGTTAAGTATCCAGCGAGTTGCACTGTAGCAAAAATCTAGCTCCCTGAAACTGGACATATTTCAAGAAGTTTGGCTATTTTAGATTCGGTACAAATGGGTAAATTTAATCTTGATTTTATAAAAAAACTCATAGACTTGTAGTTTCAACAGTATAATTTTGATATGGATTAACAGAATAGCGGGACACAGTACCTCAGTTTGTACCATGTCTATGTTTGCCTTCTGTCTGACCTGAACTAGAAAACATTTCTGTCGCACTGGGGAGTGAATATAAATTACTCCTTGTGCTTAGCTAATTGATTTATTTTTAATGGCTTGTACTGAAATAAATACAGGTATCCAGAACTTGTTTCGGGTAAAGACAAAATCCTTGAGCAAGGTCATTCAGTCTGGACCTGAGCCAACTAGGTTAACTACACATTCACTGTTGGCACAGATCCTTTTTATATGCCTAGGCTTGTCCTGGAAACACTGTCTTACCTCGAAATCACTTTGCCCCATACCCCTTGCACAGAGCGAACACTACAATAATGTTATTCTATGGCAAGGTTCAAGTTAAAGGGGCAATGCCTAAATAATTTGGCTGATTGTTTTTTCCAGCGTTTCCCATCAAATACATGTGTGACATGAATGTTATAAGGCTTACGTGCATACGAGTGAGACAAAGAGTATCCAAAGTTCACATTTCATGGTTTTCCCTGGGCATTCACCATTGAGATGAGAGCTTAAAGGCACTCATCTGAGAACTCCTGCTGTAGCTTTTTGATGAATCAGGAAATTTCATGAATTTCGTTACATGGAAACTCAAAGCACTGCATTGAAAATTTCTTGTTAAAGATAAATTGCAACATAGAAAGAAAACGGTAGTAATAAAAAAAAATTAATGAATTTTTCCATCCCTGCCACTATTTAAACTCCTTCTTAATTGGAAATACATGTAGATGCTTAGGGTTCATGGCTTACGAAACATGCCTAGCTTACGTTAGACACCATGACGTCCAGTACTGAAAGCATTGGTCAACACCCCTGCCCTGGTCTAGTGTGAATAATTTTCAGAAATATATAAAAATAATAAATACTTGCATGCAGCACGGAATATTTGAAACTTTTCATATATTTTTAGGGGGTACAAATGTTCAGAATTTGGTAAAGATAACTTAGATCGTTCTCGTCTGTTCGGCAAATAGATATTCCCACCTTAAAATAATGAAACAGGAGTCCGACAATTCTCCATGTTTTTCTTTATCTTGTAGCTATAAAGTGTAGTTTGTTCTGAACAGTCAACCAGTGAATTGTTACCACATGAGGGATATGTATTTTTCAGCATAGTAAAAACTTTGTGTTGAGGCTTGTGTCAGTCAGACTTATTTACTAGTGGAGCGCACCATCATCATATAAGTGAAAAAGACTTTAGGGCTCCGTTAAATGATATAACACAATCAATCCTTCATTTATTTCCATTCATCTTTCAGCAAAGGGTGGAGATGCAGAAAAAGACCCAAGCAGCTCTTGAGGGTTTGACTGGCGAGTTGAAGGGGAAATATTATCCTCTGGAAGGCATGACCCCAGAAAAACAGAAAGAACTCACTGATGACCATTTCCTCTTTAACGATAGTGACAGGTAAAGATTTAATGCTGTAAATGTTTTCCTGTCTGTGATTACACTTCTATTTTAATTAAAATGTCTGAAATTTGGAGGAAGCCGGGCACTGTTCTATGAAACTTCGTAAGGCAAATTATCATCGTAAATGTCATTATTGTAGACGGCACACTACATTTCAAGGGTTGGAATTTATAGTTTTTTTGATAGGGGTTTAACACCTTAAAAGGAAATAGGGCTTCTCCCAGATGGTTGGCAGGCTGTCCTATGAGTGAAATAATCATAAGTGAAGTGTTGAACTCGAATCAAACAAACAAAACTGATTTTAAGGTGGTTTCCCTAAAATGACGTTGTGACCGTCTAATGGATGAAGGAGGTTCCTTCACTGCCATTGGCAACAAAGACCAAACAAGATGCCTGCCTACACGGTGTATTCTGAAGTATTTTTTACACATAATTTATGTTAAATTCACCAAAAGGCCATCAAAATAAACACAGAAATTAATATCCTGTACTATTCTGTAAGATGTAAAAATACTTAGGATGGTAAGAAAATATTTCTAAAAAAAAAAATTATAAGGTAGGCCGGTCAAAGCCATATAAAGACATCACAAAACAGATTGGCTTCTTGCTAGACCTGCGGCCGTGGCATAGGGGTTAGTGAGTGCGCTTTCTAATGCCTACTTCGATGTACCGTTCTTGGGATCGAGTCTGTTTGTCGACCCTCCGGTATATGAGTGAGTCACAAGATGTGGCTCTGGCAATCGTGGGTTTTTTTTTTAACGAGGTTTCCTCTTGGTTTTCCGCCCTACTAGGGCAAGGAACTGTGAAGTGGACAAACCGTCGTCATATAAGTGAAATACCCTTAAGTAAGACGTTAAACCCCAATCAAACAAACAAACTTTTTAGACCTACAGGAAGCTCCCACTCAGCCAAACACAGTTAGAATTTAATACTAATGCTCTTTTTGGTCATTTCAGATTCTTGAAGGCAGCTAGTGGTTATGATGACTGGCCAACTGGACGTGGTATCTACTACAACGACAATAAAACCTTCCTGACCTGGGTGAACGAGGAGGATCACATCCGTATCATTTCTATGCAGAAGGGTGGAGACTTGGCAGCTGTCTACAAAAGACTCGTTAGTGTAAGTGTCCAAAATTGTTTAAATTTAAAATAAAATTGTGCATACGGTTTCCTAATTAATTTTGATCAGCTATATGACTTGGGAATGGTATACCGGGTTTTTTATAGGCAAAAATATTTTCATCGAACTTAATTTGATATTGCCTAAAACTTTAAGCAATTTTACTTACTTTAAATAAAACAATTAAATAAAACCAAAATGTTGGTGGGTATGACACTGGATGAAGTGAGATCTACAGAACACGTGTGCGAGACACAAGCCAACCAGTCTAGAAGTTATTAATATATAATATTATTTTGTGTTAAAACCTTGCTAAAAACACCAACTTAAGAAACCAAAATCTTATTGTGATACAAATTAATATGGATTGATTCTTTTTACCTTTGTAAATCAAGATAAATGGCATCTAGAGTTTGAATAAAAAACTATTGAATTTTTAAGAATTATTTTTGAGGGGGCTGTTTAGACAAAAACATGGATGAGTTTGTTTGCATATTCATTGTAATTTATGTATATTTGCAAATTAAACACATATCTGTTGAACGGTCAAAAGATTTATCATTTTCATAAGCCTTTATCATCTAATTAACATTTTTATTGCCAAAAAAAGAAAAATGCCCAAAAAACAATATTAACTCTTGGTACTGATATTTTGATAATATTAAAATGAAAAAATATGAAATTTGCTAATCAATATAAACATTTTTTTCTTTCTTCAATATGAATCCATCACATAGGCCTATGAGCACAAATGTCAATGTCAGATTGTTGGAGGTATCGTAGAACGGTAAAAAAAAAAAAAAAAGGCAAAAATCATTTGTAAAAATCTAATATTTTTTTTTTATAATACAGGGTATCAAAGAATTAGAGAAGAAGCTGGAATTCGCCAGGTTAGCAAAGTTGGGTTATTTGACCTTCTGTCCTAGCAACTTGGGAACCACACTTAGAGCCAGTGTACATATCAAGATCCCAAATGTGGCCAAAAAACCAGAGTTCAAGGATATCTGTGACCGGCTGAATCTTCAGGCTAGAGGTATACATGGAGAGCACACTGAAAGTGTAGGCGGAGTCTACGATATCTCCAACAAACGCCGTTTGGGATTGAGTGAAATCGATGCCATCCAAGAGATGAGAAAAGGTGTCGAGGAGATCATCAAACTTGAAAAGGCTGCATAAATGTGCTTCAGTTTAAATCAATTTAATATGTTGCCATCCTCCAATTGATGTAAATATGTCTTAATTTGAATGATTTGTGTGTCCCGCTGTGTAATAATTTAAATTTTTTTTTTAATGTGCATTTGCTATTTAATAATAATGGGAGTTTTTGTTCCTGGAATCTGTTATCTATCCGGACTAAATGATTTTAAGAGAACAGTATTGTAAGTAACTTAATCTTGAAAACTTAAGAATGCTTCATAAGCAAGGTCTTTTAAAACTCTTTAGCTTGCTTGTGTATATTAACAGTATTCCCTTGGCCTGGCACGCAGCCTGTCCACCCTTCTCATTCCAGGAACTAGTTGGTCTTTATCAGGAGCTCAGTCCACTTACTGTTTTCACAAAAGAGTAGAAGATGTGTTATTACCCTGGTGTAGTTTGTTACTGTTTTTCAAAAAATAAAAAAAAAGTAAAAACTCCAGAAATTGTTCCAGTTACATCATTGTTATAAATAAGTCTTTGGTTCAAATACATAAGAATAAGTATCCTTTACAGTTAGAAATATTTAGTTAATTTTCATTTTTGAGTTTTCTATTAAAAAAATGTCCGTGTTGAAATGGTTTCTTATGTATTTAAAGTGATTACAAATGTGTTCTCAACTTTAAGTCAGGCCCGCGGCTGTGGCTTAGTGGTTAGCGAGTGCGCTTTCTAAAGGCAACTTCGATGTACCGTTCACGGGATCGAGTCAGTCTGTCGACCCTCAGGCCGCATATGAGTGAGTCACAAGATGTGGCTCCGGCAATCGCAGGAATGGTTTTTACGAGATTTCCTCTCGCTTTTCCACCATAATAGGGCAAAGAACAGTGTAAAGTGGACAAACCGTCGTCATATAAGTGAAATACCCTTGAGTACGACGTTAAACCCAAAACAACTTTAAGTCTGCAGCAGATGTTGTGGTGAACTGAAACTTGAGTTTATTCTGTAGAATGTGAAATAATTGAACCTTTTAAGTGATCAATTGAGCATTGTCTGAATAAAACTGAAGACTACTCAATGTGATTTCAGAAAAGGTCCAAACATTTCAGCCCACAGCCGTAGTTTAGTGGTTAGTGAGTGCGCTTACTAATCCTACTTCAATGTACTGTTCACAGGATCCTGTCCATCTGTCGACCCCCAGGTATATAAGTGAAATGCCAAGTGAGCCTATGGTAGAGATTAATATAATTTTTACCTCCATTTGACAAGAGCTCTTCGCATACTTAAGAGGTGGCGACAATCTTAGGGATCACTGTGTGCTGCGGTTCATGGACCATTATATTGTTACTTATGGCCTTTTGATGAGATCTAGATGGTGGTTGATTAGTGCTTTCGAAGCTAAGAGGGCTCTGGAAGTCCATGCATGTGGGCCATATGAGTTTGTCATTCAAAAAAGGGGATTCTGTGGTTCATTTAACTTTATGACCATATGGCCTAGTCCTTGACATAATTTATTATATTATATTGAAATTTCAAAATTTCCAGGAGCTCAGCACCGTATGGTTAGTGATATGCCCACTAATCATACTTTGATGTTATAAAGTTTTATGCCACTGTAAATGATTGCTATATAATATAATAAAGCTGATATGGCTTTTTAGGTCAGATGGCTTGTAGTCCTATATACCTTTGCCCCCATGGCTATAAGGATATTAGTACAGAGTGCCTCTGTATCCCGAGTAAAAAAAGTTCATGACTTGTTCAGCCCTCACAATACCTAACACTGGTCACCATGACAATTAAGATAAACTTTGGCTAAGATAGCTTTGTGGAAACGGCCCCAGAATGTAAGCGAATCTCCCAATCACTGCCAAGAATACAACAATGATATGCATCCACTGTTTCAAGGTACAATTAAAGTAATCTTACAACGTTCCATTCTAATTTCCCTACAAGTGTTTAAAATTTAAAGTCCAACAACAACATGTTTCTCAATTTCTGTGAGTGCAAATGGGTGTTTTTAAGCCGGCTTAACATCGCCCACTTTCAGCCGATTGCAATATTTTAATAAAGACACAAGGTCAATGTGACCTAATGATTTTTTGCCACCTCTGGCCCAGGTTGTGCTTCAACTCGTTATCTTGCCCCTCCCCTCCTGCCCCACTTATGAAATGTTTAAGCACTTACTCAGCTGTGTCCAAAATCAATGCACATCCCAGCTCTAGAGCAAGCTGTTGTGGAACTCTCATAAAAGTGATTTTCTGTTAGTCACTGATAAAATGTTTTAAGCATTATAAAGGCAGACCTGCCTATTGGGAGTATTTTGTATGCAAAATGTATGTTGAATACACCAATCTGACTAAAAATCAGTGCTATGCTGTAACACAAAAGTATACCTTTGTGTACACATAATGGTAAGAAAATTTTACCAGGTCAAATTTTGCATTAGTGAAATCAAGCTTGACATAACCTATGAAAAATATTTTTTTGTCACGCTCACACTTGATATTTCACATATAGGAGGACATTGCTGGTACTGATGAAAAACCCTTAAAGAACCTCATTAAAGAGGCACTAGTTCCCAAGATTAGCTTTTATCAATAAATTCAGATCGCTACGATTTTAAGTGGTATCAAAGTTTGTTCATAAATTAAAATAATGCC
>JAVFBX010180105.1:0-14650 GCA_034783855.1 Mopalia kennerleyi
TGGTCATTTGGTCGATCTAACCACAAACACGCGACGCAATGTTATGTTTGGTCGCTTGCTGAAGAGTATATACAGAGAAGATACGAAACAACGAGTTTCACAAACAGCTAAAATAAAAATAATAAATACAATACCGCTTTTAAACTGTACCTGAATTTTCCCATAACTATTTAATGTCTATCCACACATATTTCAATCCGTAACTTCTTAAAAAGTTCCGTTAATCCGTAAAACAACTTTTTTTTCTCAAATTCCATAAACACTTCGAATTGAGCCGGTCAGACGACTATGGCTGCTCACACAAGCGTTTGTGAAAGGGCAACAGGTAAAGTTGAAAAGCGGGATTGTATTTAATTTTTGTGCTTTGGCTGTTAGTTGAAACTGGCTGTTACATACCTTCTCTGTCTGTACTCTTCAACAAGCGACCAAACATGACATTGTGATCAAACACACAAGTGTTCAAGATAACAAACGAAATGGTTTATATCTGACTCAAAGATTGCAATCGTATCGTGTTTGTATCACATTCTGTGGCAAAACAACTTGAATGCGTTTGTGGTGTTTTAACGATGAAGTGTCATTACAAAAGTAACTGTTGCATTACGGCAATCCGTTTCTAGCAGATACATTAAAAAAAACGAAGTCCTGAGCTGATTGATTGAATGTCAATAACCATCTTGGTCAATAACGTGCATGGAGGCATTTGAATGTTTACGTGGAGTAGCTCAGGGGTTCCTTTTTATCATTTAGTTAATACATCCCATGTGTGAATGAAACAATATATCGGTTTATTGCCGTTTCAACATGTGGTAGAGATTATATATTATTGTAGAATAGCTGAGTACATAGTGCCAAGAACACATAAAATGTTTCGCAGTTTAATACACATGCGCTAATGTGTTATGTGTTTACTTGATTTGTTCGTGTCAGTATTTCAGTAAAGTGACGAATTTGTTTTGCCATTCTCTGGTGGAAAACCTAGATTTTTTCTCACAAAAATCATCCCACGACAATGGCTGCCTCCCGCAAACTTGCCCTTTATACCATGGATCGTAAGTAGGGGTTATATTTGGTTATGTTCACTAGCTAAAGTCAAAGTATTTTGGTCCGTGTTCCTTTTGGCAATCAGACAGTATGACCCACGCAAAACGCTGAAAATATTTGAATAGCCAAATGTAAATTTGATCTCCAAGGCAATCTGATACTGTTTCGAGTGGTCAGTACGGTTAACCAATGACTGGAAATACCATTCTTAATGATCGAGCGACTGAAGTGAAGATCAAATACAATGGACATTCACAAATCCCGATTAACAGAAAAACAATACCCATAGCATTACGCTAAATAAATAAAACTATGAAGCTCTTCATATTGTTGGAAAATGTATTGACATTTGTCCTGTGTTTTGAATTATGGCCACGATAACAGTTCATTAGATTTTTTCTCTTTGTTCCGTCCAGCAGAAACTATTTCTTGTTTCATCCAAGCGCTGGTACAGTTTATGTGATGTTCAAGACCGTTGGAATTATATCAAATTTCCTGCGAACGAGTTGAAATACAAATACAGGAAGCCCAGCTTTTACAGACTTCGCAGTGCAAATTAGGGTATCCCCCCCCTCCTGTGGAGGTTTTGGGTACTGATATAGTGGGATTATATAGCACTTGATCCACACTCATATATATCAAAGTAGGGCCTATAGCACTTGTTAATGTCCAAAATAATTATTTGCTGAAAGAAATCATTTTACAAAATCAAAATTTTCGTTTTGCTGGCAAGACCGTAATAAATCAAGAATATCAATAATGAAACATTAACAAATTGTTTTCGAGTTCATGAGCCCGTTTATTTTGTCATTGTGCAGCCATAGAATGGCACAGATAAAAAAAACCACGTCACAATTCTCGGTTTATTTGTGTCTCTTCTTGTAAGAAGGGTGTTCTTACCTAGTTCTAGGATGTAACTTAATTCGAGCGTTGAAAAGGCAATGTCACCATGCTAATGTAGATTCGCTGTTCGCTTGTAAAAGCCGTTGGAATGCAGAGGTACACATTTCCATTGAGGGTATCAGAACATAAGTTATATATAAAGCATACACAATGTGGGACAAATCTACTTCCGTTTTATTATTATCAAGTAATATCAGAAGTCCATTAACTAGAAGTGTGAAATCGCATATTCAGTAGTGTATACGGCATTGTTTCCATCGCCCATGTAATAAGAGATAGGATGACGTAGACTATGATGTGCGCAGAAGTTATTAAAATTCCTTACCTCACGCAGATTACATTTTTAATCGGTGAGCGTCGTAACAGGTCAGTAATTTTCGATTACCAATTCGGCCCCTTGAATTATGGGAAAATCGTATGGGGTTTAGGAAACTCAGGGTTTGGATATAGACGGAGATATGGACTTATACGTAATTTCCCATAAGTCTACTGTTTGTTCTTTTCATCTAATCCACTTTCTATAATGTCAATTATTTCGAACGGATTACTTCTTTATGCACTATGGTTTCACACGCCTCTTTCACCTTTTTCATTACATCGGTTAAATCCATATTAGTCGCGCTCTTGTTTGTTTTGTCTATAGGTCAGTGGTTTTGTCCCAGATACAACCACACAATGACGTAAAAGAAAAACGTCACAGCTCCCATGATTCCGTGCGCATTTCGCTTTTATTGCGAGGTCAAACCAGGTAAAATTGAATGGCCTGCAGCGAAAGTGCAGTTCAGTGCTAAATTATCTCCCCTGACGGTTCGCCAGTTTGCCACACGGGGCGCTGTTTGAAGTTGAATGTGAACGTTTTAGAAACAATGCCGTCTGCACTACTGAATAGTCTGTTTCACACTTCTAGTTAATGGACTTCTCTTCGCATACATATTCATTGGTTAATCTCTGTATCTCTGAAATACTAATTTGTAGACTGATGTATTCATAACCCATACCGATTATCTCGTTAGCTACATTTTAAACTATTTTTACACACCATATTAATGGTCATAACCTTCTCTCGAGATGCCCATAGGTTACCCATAACACTACTCGAGATTAAGGTTTATTATGAAACTTGTATCTGGGAGTTATCTAGAACATAAGACGGTTTATCGATTTTAATTGATCTACATCCATGTGCCAGTGTGATTGCTTTTAGAAATAGAGGAGAAGTTGATGCTGGTTTTAAAGGATGTGGATTTTATTTTATTTTTTTAAGCCGTAATTTGTCAATCGCGGCTTTAGTTAAGCGGATAATAAGTGGTCTGCCAAGCTGTTGTCAGTAATCGAATAGGCCATGTGTATGTAATACCAGGAAACCACATATGCAGATCCCACGAGTTCCTAATATTTATTTCTTTCTGTCTTTGTAATTTGGTTATGGACATGGCAAATTGATTGCATTATTTATACCTGTTGAGTTGATTTGAGGGAACATTCGTTGAGCCAAATATACACAGGGCTAAAGAGTGAAAAAAAAAACCATCTCTATTAGTGGTCAAATGAACAACTTTTCTATAACACAATTCACGCTACTGAGAGCATCTTTGTAAGTATTTTGCAATGTAATGGGCATATAAATAATGGTATACCATTACATTTTCTAATAAGAACCTCGAACGAATTTCAAATACCAGATTAACAGATTAATTGACACATGGAATTGAGCAGCGGATGCCTGCAAACTCCACACGTGTTCCCGTGAGAAACCGCCATAATTTGTGTGTCACGATACTTTTTTGGATTCACATGTTAATTGACTTGACTTCTCCATTGGTGGTGTAAGACCACTATTATCAAATTCCGTTTCGTCAGCCTCGTATACTGTTCTTTATAAAAAGGTGTGCTTTCTTGTTTTATTTCTTCTGCTAAACTTCTGCTCGTCATCATTCGTTGTTGTTTCAATCTGTTCTAAAATGACACATCTATTGTCCTTTAGAGGTGATTTGGTTTAAATTTATTCCTGATAATGTGCAAGTATAATCAAACACCACGCGCACAGTACCCGAAGTCTATCGTGGCTGTTCCTGGGTAACTATATAGAACGGCGATCTTCAGTAAAGTCGTAGACATCAGGGTCAGCTCGTGTCATACTTGAAGCGACTGCGTGTCAAAGCAGGATTATTTTTGGCACCAAGTGCTGGCACAACCAGCTCCGAGTAATATAAGTTGATGATATTGGTGAAAGATTTCCAAAACGGTAGAAACAAAATGAACCTGACATGGTTAGGAATTGTTTTGAGAGTACAATTTTCGAGCGATCTAGATATATATAAGAGTTTAGCACAATCAAGTTGTAAGCTTCACAATGAGATAGCTTTTACCTTCGGTCGTTCTATTATTGAAATTATTGTATTTCTGTGAAATTCACATTTTTTTCTCTTGAAGAAGGATTGGTAGGTCATTTTGAGTTAATCGTGAAAACCTTTGTAAGAAAATAAGCTATCAAGGTCATTCTGGATCGATGGGTAGCTTTTGAAGGGAACAATACTTCTAATATAATTCTGGCGTACATTTATAACGAACAATCGTAAACATTTTGAACCCAGGGGTACAGCAAAACCTTTAAATCACGACATTAATGTAATAAATAATTGAGTCATAGAAAAAAACTATATATTTTTGCCAAATATCATACAAACGTATTTATAAGAGCACCATCTAATCAAGTATATTATAGCATTGTAATATAGCACCATTCCTACAGGTTAGCAGAAAGTTTATAAAGCACTTGTTTGACCTCTGGTTACACGTCCTGATCTCACTATCACCTGTTCATCAGACCATCCATGGACTTTACAAAGACCGCGAGATTTTAATATCACGTGATGGTATACCTGGCGTCTACATATTACTCGCTTTAGAATTACGTCAGATCCTTCGTAGGATCCAAAGACATCATGGAGATTTGTGATAAAACACGTGTACACAATCTTGCCGTCACTTTTCTGTCTCACGTTAACAGGCAGCCATGATTTTCTTATCGCCATCTTTGTTTGGACTTCAAACTGTGCACTCAGACTCTGTTCTTGTACAGAGAAAAACGCTTTAGCCTGTTGACGAGCGTTCACAACAA
The DNA here is from genome assembly GCA_034783855.1 of Mopalia kennerleyi. Lineage (NCBI taxonomy): Eukaryota > Metazoa > Mollusca > Polyplacophora > Chitonida > Mopaliidae > Mopalia > Mopalia kennerleyi. The sequence goes on from JAVFBX010180105.1 coordinate 5,069, forward strand.
TGTCGGTTTTAACATTCCAAGAAACTTTCTCTTCAAACTTTTGTGCCCGGAAATCTGTAACGTTGATATTTCTAACCTTACATCTATTGTCCCAGAATAGGTCTCCGGGTAGAGATAGTTTGATGTTTATACTGCCATTGATGCTATAACTGTGAGAGAAATCGACAGCTATTGTTGTGGTTGTCTCCCTTTCAGCTTGAAAACTGTAGGTTTTGGAGACATCGGAGAAATTCTGGTAAAAAGAGGAACCTAAAACTAGAGGAGAGTCCACATCTACACTCCGGTACGATTCGCGCTGTCTCTTTTGGTCCGTTTTCTTTTTGGACGGGATTGTGGCTTGAATACAGTGTGGTGTAAAATCAGTGGATTCTAACAAACTGTCTTCGTCTGGAAGAATTTGAACAGAAGTTTTGTGACTTAAATCCAAAGCTTTTACTCGAATGTCAAATCTATAGTTTTTCTTCTGACGAATAAATCTCTTCGGACATCCTTGCTGGTTTAAGAAGCGTTTCCAGACATATCCTTCAATGATCTTGTTAATATTCAAGACGGACGACTGCACAAAATCCATGTTTGCAATCGGAAAATGAAGAAAGAATCACGGTATTAATTATGTACAAGATAATCAGAGTAAAAACAGTAACAGAAAACTAAACATTCACCAGAATAATGCAAACGATAAGTCTATCTGCTGTATATTCGCCTTTTAACGTGAATCAAGAGATTCCTAATAGGGGCCTTGGCAACTGTATGTAGAACGAAGATGGTGTGTTACAATGATTATACCGATGAAGCCGACGCGTTTTATTTACTGCAAACCTCGAGTACTGATCTGTCTTAACACACATCAGCCAAGCAGTTGTGGGCTGTGATTTGTGACTATCACTCACATGACTTTTAGTAGTATGCTGTTTGTCACGACCTCTACTCCCGTTAATCTGCGTGACGAGTCATAATCCTTTAATCCAAACTTCCAGATTATCCTGTCAAACAAACTGTACAAGTATTGCGTGTGTGTAGGTTACAATAACAGCCTGTTATTGATGTAACTTTTTATAAACGATGGTCCCATATATCAACACGTTTTACATCATGTAACATCATCTGTGGTACTAAATAAGTGTAATTGTGTACCTTGCTGTACAGTAGATGATATTTGCCATCGGCAAATATACCGATCTTTATGGGGAGTTAAATATACATTGTACATATATCAGGACATGCTTTATCCATGTTAAATAACCGACATCCTTGAGCCAGTGTGATTAATTTCTAGAAGTGTATTCATAGCATATGATTTTTTTTATCCCGAATTTAAATTTTTCCCGGCTATTCATATTTTTCAAACTTTAAAGCATTATTTAAGTCATTATAACTTAACACCTTGATTTCTGAATATTGTTTACAGCACGTACATACCAACTCGAGATTTAGACCTATATTCGGCTGCTTGTCTCCGTGAGTTAATCCAGAAGTTGACAGGATTCATCCATGTTAATTAATCACTATCCTTGAGCCAGTGTGATTAATTTCTAGAAGTGTATTCATAGCATATTATTTTTGGTTGGGGTTTTTTTTTTTCGATTTTAAATTTTAATTTTTTTAAGGCTATTCATATTTTTCAAACATATGCTTTGAAGTATATACTTACATCATTACAACTTAACACCTAGATTTCTGTATTAACCTCGGTTTTTGGGTCTTAAAATAACTTTTACTTAAGAATAATAATACTGTATCTTTTCTTAAATAACATAACCGTGATTAAACATCAAATACAAAGTATACAGATGCATTGCTCATACAATTTACTCTTTATTTCCATAAAGAAAGTATAGCATTTGTTTTAAAAAGCACATCATTAAAAAAAAAGTCTCTGGCTATATAGGGTCATTATTGGTAGACAAGGGAAACATTTAAAGATACAATGTGTTGTTAGAATATGGATAAAAACAATACCTCACTAGTTTGTTTGACGAGACAATCTGATTGTTTGGCCTAGCGGATTATGACACACCCTATGGAGTTACCGAGAGCATAGGTCGTGACAAACGTCATACTGCCAAGTGTCACGTGAGTGATAGTCACTAATCACAGCCCATACAATTCTGTCTACTGTCAGTTAAGACGGATCGGTACTTAATCGACAGTATATAAACACACACTTCTTGAGTACGGCTACACTCGCCGTCCTCTTCAGTAAGTAAGGTAAAAAGATGTTGTCCACCATTATTGTTTTTGTTTCAACGTTATCATTCACATTTTCAATATTGATTCTATACTTAGTTTATTTTTGCCTATTCAGAATTTTTTTTATATATTTACAGACTCCAAATGTCCAGTGAAAATATCGGCAAATCAGGTCTCCGACCGTCCATTGTGAATATTAACAAGATCATTGAAGGATATGTCTGGAAACGCTTCTTAAAGCAGCAAGGATGTCCAAAGAGATTTATTCGTCAGAAGATAAACTATGGCTTTGACATTCAATGGAAAGCTTTGGATTTTAGTCACAAAACTTCTGTTCAAATTCTTCCAGAAGAAGACAGTTTGTTGGAATCCACTGATTTTACACGACACTGTATCCAAGCCACCATCTCGTCTAAAAACAAAACGAAACAAAAGAGACAGCGAGATTCATACCGGAGTGTAGATGTGGATTCTCCTCTGGTTTTCGGTTCCTCTTTTTACCAGAATCTCACCGATGTCTGCGAAACCTACAGCTTTCAAACTGAAAGGGAGACAACTACAACAATTTCTGTGGAATTCTCCCAGAGTTATAGCATAAATGGCAATACTAACATCAAATTATCTCTGCCGGGAGAGCTTTTATGGGATAAAAATACCAATGTCAGAAATATCATCGTTAGAGATTTCCGAGCACAAAGATTTGAGGAGAAAGTTTCCTGGAATGTGGAAACAAACATTGTTGTTAAAGCTCGTCATCAGGCTAAAGCGTCAGAGTGCACAGTTTGAAGTCTAAACAAAGATGGCGATAACTAAAACATGGTTGCCAGTTAACATTCGGCGGAAACGAGATGGAAAGATAATTTACACATGTTATATTACAAATCTACACGACGTCTTTGGAGCCTATGACGGAGCTGGATTGAATCTGAAACGAGTACTGGTTAGAGGACAAGTGAGTCATCACGTGATATTAAAATCTTGCGGTCTTTGTAAGATTCATGGCTGGTCAGATGAACAGGTGATTGTGAGGTCAGCACGTGTAACCAGAGGTCAAACAAGTACTTTATAAACTCTTTTTGACAATATGTACGAATGGTGCCAGAAAGAACGTGAATGCATATATCCTTTGTAAGGCAAAATGTCAGTCATATCGAATTAATATTCATAGTGCTTGTAAAAACGCCGACATTTCTTTAAAGATACATTAAATTAAACTCGATCATTTGTCTTTGTTGATTAGCTTTATATTTAACTTTTTCTCCAGCGATGTATTCCAACTAGAAATACCCACGGTAAAACAACCTTAAAATATGAAATGTTCCTAACAAGACCAATAACCATGCCAATGTTTGACACAAACTGACCAGAGAAGATCTCTAGAGAATGGCTTGGGAATACTCGGTGTAATCTCACGTTTTACGCTTGATTGATACACATACTGACATTTCCAAGTCTTTAGACAACCTCAAGTCTTATTTATTCATCAAATATATCAAATATATAGACGTTTTTGACAAAGTGTGGCACGTGGCATTTTTGTGAAGTAAATTGGTCTGAAACAAATGTTTTATTTAAATGTAGAACATATTATCTTGGCCCAATTTAAGCTATTATATCCCCAGAGATCAGTGTTAGGGGGCCGCTATTTTGCTGATTTACATGAATGACTTACATGGTGAATCATATCACACAGGTCGCGAACAATGCATGTTGATATATCTCTTACCGGAATCCAACCGTCAATGAAACTTTAAAAACGTTAATATCCCTAAAAATGCTACCCATTCTCATCTAGGTGTCCAATACAAAAGCAAAGGATCCTTTTTTAAAGAAAGTTGCCTTTCTAATAACACCCGCCCAGAATAGATGATACTGAAGACAACCAAACAGAACAAACTTAAAGGAGAAGACCACCCAAAAACCCAAAAAACATATTTTATAAATAGGTACAACTTCTGGTGTGTAATACAATACATGTACATTAATTTCCATTTTCATAACCTGACCGTAACTCTGGTTATCATATAATAAAGAGGATCACAAGCACCAGTTGAGTCATCAAATCTTGTGCTGCTAAGTTTTCCGGCAGTCTGGTTGGTCAGCCAATTTTGAACTATCAGTGAAGTCTGCTGTACACAGGATTCGATGATTCAAGTGGTTTCAGTGTTCCTCTTTAATGGATGATAACTATAGAGTTATGATCGGATTAGGAACATCAGAAGTTTTGTATTGCATTTGACAGAAAATGTTTTACTTATGTCGAACACACGGTTTTTGGGTGGTCTTGTCCTTTAATTATACAATACAACATCTTTATTCGAGAACGCGCTGTTCAGTTGCACTCCACAACATTTGTCACACAGTTACAAATTCGAAATATATAACATATTAAGTAAATATAGGATACAAAATGAGAATAAAATACATACCGGTACGGGAAATATGGTATACAAATGAGAATACAGACATTTCATTATACAAACAACTACAAATAATTAAATCTAAAATGATAACAAAAAGAAGAAGAATGAAAACAATCCTTGGAATGTGTTATAATGCGCCAAGTATATCAAATATATTCAATAGTCGTAACACCTTACATAAAATATCCATGTAATGTTAGACAAAATTTGCGCATGTATTTTTGGACAGTTTAGTTTAGTCCCAATTCCGAAGCGCCAGCAATAAAGCTAACAATGGCTCAAAGCGATTATTTGTTTTGAGGATTTTAAAGGGTTTTAAATTTCAACAATGAAGGCCAGGACCGGAAACATTTTTTTAACAATCTCGGTAGTTTTGTACAATTACCAATTTTTATCAAAGCCAATGTTTGAGTTTTTGTAAAATAAATAACTAACGTAGATTTCTAAGTTTGACATACAGGCAAACTTTAATTGTTAGAAAACACTTATTTATATGTTGTATATAACAAGGATTATAATCCTGGCTTTTCACATATTGGCAGATACCCATATCCATTTAACTGCAGAAGCTTGGTCAGTTCACGTGACCAATTGTATGATTGTCTGTTTCGAATATGAGCTTCCTTTTGCATGCAATACAGTTTGTGAGCGATACACGTTGCATATTTTATGCCAAAATGTCAAGATTCTCTTTTTACATTCAATTGATAGGCTAAACAGTCCTAGATTGTGTAAAATAAAATATCAGGACAATTCTTTGTCAGACCTAGTATTCTTTTACAATAGTGTAAGTAGACAGTTCCAACAACTTTACGGCCACAAAATCCTCCACAGCTCATATCCGTAGAACAAATTAGGCCTTACAATTGTATTCAATAACTCTAATTCACTATATCGATAGTTTCGTTTTCACAATTTCAAACAAAACTTCCTTTCAATTTTTTTCTGCCAAAAACAACAATCTTAGTTTTCTTCACATTCATCTTCATGCGCCATTGAAAACAATATGACGGCATTCAGTTTATTAAATTTTGTAAGTCTTCTGCAGTCCTCGAAACAAGTACCGTATCGTCTAGAATTGATAGCAGTAAAAAATAGTTGCAATTCATTCAACAATACATCAACATTCTGAACATCATTTAGTTCTATATATAAATCATTTATAAAGATAGAAAACATTATTGGGGACAATGGCTCGCCTTGGTTTACGCCCACATTTTGCATAAAATAATAAGATATTTCACCATTATTTCTCACACTCATGGTGCCATAGATTTTACAGCATTACCAAATTTGTCGATAACCACTTTCTAGTAATTTATGCCACAAAGGGCATCTATTTATCCTGTCAAAGGCTTTCACCAGGTCGTTGGCAGCACAAAAAAGTTTATATTTGTCTTGGATACATTTAAATATTATGCTACAGAGCACAAACATCACACATTCAATTGATCTTTTTTCGCGTCCGAAGCCACACTGATATTCTGACAATATCTTATTACAGTCAGGCCATTCACACAACCGTTCGTTCAGTACGAATTTAGCTAATGTGCTGATGAGTGTTATACCTCTGTACTTGTTGTGATTATTTACATCACCATTTTTTATAAACCAGCACGAGTACACTTTGAGTCTGGATGAAGTGAATTTTCAAACAAATTATTAAATTTTAAACTAAATAATGTTTTAGCACATTTTTACCGTCAATAAATATATCTGAACCTAGTTGATCCTAACCACCTGCTTCATCCCTCTTTAATTTATTAGTAGCTCTTTCCATCTTAACATCTTAACGCCGTCTAACAAATCCGTGCCAAAGAGAACGGGAGTATCTGTATGTGTTAGTTCACTAGAAATGATGCAATCGGCGTCAAGATCAAACAATTGCTTACAATGGACTGTTACTAATGATACTCTTAACATTTTTGGGATCTTTTTTTGACAGGACTATTAATTCTATTAATTCGGATTTTTAATTATTACTTTACCTTATCTTTGCTATTCGTCTGACTTTACTATACTCCAGTTTGGTGGACAAGAATTCGCTAAAGTAACATGTATCATTAGATATAAATTTCCTTCTCGCCCTTCTAAAATCATTTTGTGTTTTTTCACCATCCTTATAAAACCATTTACTTTTACCAGCGTTTTGTTCCTTATATTTCGCTTTGGTAATTTCGAACTTTCCTTGTATCCCAAAAGAAGTTTTAAAAGCACATCCATAAGGTCTGGTATAACATCATTGGATATTATCCTTTCCCATTCGATCAACAACGAAATGAGATTGGCTTCGTTTTAAAGCTTTCAAAAAATCTTTATTCTTATCGTTTCCCCACTTAATTTTTTTCCCACATTTGCTTTTTATTATAAAGATATATTTTTCTTTCAGACACGATCGCCATATGACAGCCATATGTATTAGAAATTAATTTACAATAAATAAATACACAACTATAAAATCTATAACGGCGTCATATTTACGTAGCTATAGGTATACAAAGCCGTTCTACCGCTGATTAACAGGGAGGTAGTTACACCTGGAGCAGCCAAATACACAAGTGAGCTTTGAACCGAACCCTTAATCCACAGATCATATTCCGAATAGCATAGGAAATGATTACATTATAACCTAGAAAGGCACCGGCAGCAAAACTATATGCATGCATAAAGTAACACCCGAAATGTAAAGCCAAATGAAGTCTTTCTTCCAAATACATTAATATTCTCTTTTCGTGGCGAACTGTTTCGCAACAAGCCTTCAAAGCTGATTAATTTCACACAGAGTTTATCTGAAGGGCATTTCGTCATGGTCAAAATATTGCAAGGGAGATAATTAAGTCTATTAGTTTCACTCACATTAACAATATGGATGCCGATGCATTTATCCATACTGCGTGAAGTTTTGTGGACTATTTAATCAGTTGCAAACACCTACTCCCCAGTATACTGTCTCTACGATTGCACGTTAGTAGATCAAACTAGGCCAAGCAAGTTATTAAACCAGTTAGAAATATTTACTGTGCATCTATAACACGAAAACGCCCCTCCGGAAACCGAATTAAGAAGCGAAGAAAAAGTCAATTAGATTGAAATATAATTCACGAGATTTATTGAACAAGAAAAAATTCTAACGACAAAAAACTGTAAGCTTTCTTTTTAACTTGATTATGGTTACGTACACATTAAGCCACATACTTATATTAACTTTAAGTGTGAACACACATTACAAAATACTGATATTCATGATTTTGAACACACTGAGGAAGACGCAATGTGTTTTTTTAAGCAAAAACACTGTCATGAAGGTCGTAATACATATTTAGTTACGGATATCCACATTTTCGAGCATGCTCTAAGAAAACATTTTCCATTCTACAGCTAGACTTGTACATGCTTATCCGTATCGGCATATGTGATACATAGTAAAGAAAACCTCCATCCAAGAAAAATAACTTGTTTCTCACTACCACAGGATCCTTTAGCCACAACCTTTCCAAATACTACCTTTAGAAAGGAATCCACATGCTGCTGTTTCTGCAGCTCGGTTGGCTCCCAAACTGAATCCCAGTCTAAATCCTTCATGTTATGTAAAATAAGCTTCTTATTTGCTTCTAGCATTGCTTTTGGGTAATGCATCACGTCCAGCTTCAATAAGGGAAGAATCATTATGACCATTTTGAAGCATATTCTTCTCTTCAAGCAACTCCAGTTCCTGCTTCTCCACGGCTTGAAAGGCTTGGGACGGTAGGATAATATATTAATAAATCAACAAAGTGGTTGTCTAGAACACCAGCTAACACTTTCCCAATTGTATATGGCGTGTTTACGTCTATCCAGGCCTCATCGATGGCAGGCCATCAGCAAAAGTAACCTAGATCTATCTGTAAGTTGTTCATCACTAACCAACTGTCTAGAAACAAATACAGAAGTACTACCAGTATCACGCAGGACAGATATACATGTTTATCATCTAGTAACCCTATTTCAACTTTTAGGCCATCTTGTCCTAACAAATGTATAGTCCGTATACCATTCTAAAATATAGTCAATTCTACTTCCTACGTCGAGACATTGACTCTAAGATACACCCGGGCCATCTTGTTTGGCACTTCTTTTATTTGCTGATCTGTGGCTGATAGGTCGCCCCAAAAATTGGCGGAAATCAATGCGCGATGGCCTGACATGGCGTACGAGAGTTGTCTTAGTCTCGCCCACTATAGAAACGCTCGCGAGAATACGATTGTCCTATTGTTTTAAGGACCAGCCCGATCAGAATGAAAACACCTTATAGGTCCTGACGGTTGTGTGTTTTGAACCCTACGATCCGCCCATCACTCTGGCTAGATTTCACAATCGCTGAACTAGCTTTATTAGTTTTATACCCCTGATTAACAGTTTTACCATGCGCAGCTTGATAGGCTTCAGCGTTAGCAATTAATTCATCCTAAGTTCGAGGACATTGTCCTAAAAGCCGTATCTGAATCTCTTTATCGCAACTTTTTATCAAATGTTTCTGGCGACTTAAGTCTTCTAGACTTTTAAATTCATGTACTTATCCGTCAAGGTCAGACTGACAACTGAAGTATATCGCTCCGTCTGGACAGCAAAATCTCTGAAGGTCTCCTCTGGTCGTTATTTAGCGCCTTTGAACTTACTTTGATATGTACCTTGCGTTAAATTAAATCGTCTCAACACTGCATATTTTATGACCAGGTTTGTCGTTAAGAAAACAAACCCATTTAACAGATAGGCCTATATATTTGTATTATGAAACAAATCAGAAACAACCATTTTATTTAAATTTCATGTTTTTGTTAACAAACCTTTGAGCCATTAGTATTGTGAAAATAACCAGGCCTATTCGTCCAAGAATATTGCATAATGATTTTCATTGATATTATGACTACCACTGAGGAGTTTAACATAGTAAAGTATAGTAACAACTCCGAAGAAAGATAATGAATTCATT
>JAVFBX010180116.1:0-14649 GCA_034783855.1 Mopalia kennerleyi
AAGAGCATTCAGAATATATATACATGTGTTGCAAAATTCACAGTAGTTTAGAAGTAAAACGGCGAAATGTAAAAACAACCTGAGGGGGAGTTAGAGTATCCTTAATTAAATACATGAATCATCTCGTTTCAAATAAACTTTCAGAGACAAGTTTCTAAATAGACCTTAATCATATATATATATATTTATATATATATATATATATATAAATGCATACTGCTTTTATTTGACATTGTTGGCATGTGTCGGCTTGTGTGTGACACAGTCTGTGTGTCTCAGAGAAGGGATGACATATGTCACCTGTTTATGCTGACAAAAACGTTTACTTGCACTGTTGTTCATCTACAATACAACTCTTCTTCACCGGAAATAACTAGGAAATATATCTCCTAGTTATTTCCTGTGATTTCAAACATGTGGCTATGGATTCAATTTAAGCAAAATAAAGCTACAGTTGGTTTCTTTATCTGTAAATATCGGTGGCCATAGTCCCATGTGATGTTTACGTTTCGAATCCACATTATCACGACCCAAGGGGATATGGGTATCGAAATGAGTTTACCGTCCAAAGCCCACCACTCCAAAGCCCACCACTCCAAATCACACCACTCCTAATCCCACCACTCCAAAGCCCACCACTCCAAAACCCACCACTCCAAATCACACCACTCCTAATCCCACCACTCCAAAGCCCACCACTCCAAATCCCACCACTCCAAATCCCACCACTCCTAATCCCACCACTCCAAAGCCCACCACCCCAAAGCCCACCACTCCAAATCTTACCTCTCCAAATCCCACCATTCCAAATCCCACCACTCCAAATCCCACCACTCCAACGCTTACCACTCCAAATCCCACCACTACAAATCCTACCATTCCAAATCCCACCACTCCAAAGCCCACCACTCCAAAGCCCACCACTCCAAATCCCACCACTACAAGGCCCACCACTCCAAATCCCACCACTCCAACGCTTACCACTCCAAATCCCACCACTACAAATCCTACCACTTCAAATCCCACGAGGTTTCCTCCCAATTTTTCACCGTAATTAGGCAAGGAACCGTGTGAAGAGGACAAGTCGTCGCCCTGTTGGTGAAATACACCTGAATACAATATTAAACTCAAATCAAACAAACATACCTTGGAACGGGTGTATTAACTTCTGTTATAAGCAAGCAATGTTAAATATACATCGTTAATATACTTACCTAGTAATTCACAACCATTAGCGCGCACATACCATATGGAGTGTGACAGGATATCAACATCTGTATTATATGAATAGCAATAGATCTGTCAAACTTGGCCTATATTGACGACGTCACACAGACAATCTTAAGCTAGATTTACTTAACCCCAATTTGCAAGGTAGAAAAATTAGCGTTATCAAATCAATAACTAGTTGACCCTTTCTTCTAGAGCTAATATACGACATACTTATAAGTCACATTATATACGTTAACGCCATGATAAGTCCAACGGGTTGAATATATCACTGAGAGTAAATGCTTTTACAACAATACCCTAATAAAGCACTGTACCAGGAAGAGAGAAAAGCAAAAGAGAAAACTACCTAAAGTCGTCTTATGGTAACAATTGCGTTTTGTTAATTGCAAACATTTTCTCAGTTGTTCTATTTCATCTGCAATAAGGCAGGCTAAGAAAATTTGAATTTGTAAAGTTACAAAAAGTTACAGGTATACACCTTTGGTAAAATGTCGTTAGGTAATTCCAAGGTTTTCCAAGAACACATGTACGGAGCCAAGGAAGGAACCCACAAATATTATCTCGGAGCCTGGGATAATTGAGCAAGGAGAACGTGGCTATCTTGGTTACATTCCATCGGTCAATTACCTCCGAACCCGAACCCTGTTTATTAATTGAATACATATGGTCCTGCTCAATGGTAAATTGGTTCAGATATAGCTTGGGTAGCAGACCTCATGTGAAGTTCTGTCTGAATGATCATGCAAGCGATTACAAGACTTCTTTTATACATCGTAGAGTATGGATATACGAACGTGCAAAGATAGACAACTCTGGCAGAGATCGGAATCTCTGGTGCACGATTACACAACACCTTGACGCCACATAGTTGACGTAAGGCCACTAATATCAACTTCCGTTTTGTCACCGAATATAGGTCTTAATGAAAATTGTGTGTTGTCTTGTTTTATTTGTTGTGCTGCTGGAAATTTGTGCTTGGTGGAGTATTTGGTATTGATGTGAAGTAATTGAGTGGAGGTTTCTGGCCAGTGCAATATTATAGATCGGTCATCACCTGTCAAGATTTTAATAGGGAACTCCAAAAGGACGGTATGTGCCAGGTGTTTCCGCCCAACAAAAGTTTGAGAGGGAGCTGTGGAGCCAAACGTTAACATTACGGCTTATGGCAAATTTATAGTGGTCTTGCGCCAGTTTCTGTTATAGGCTGTTTCTGTTTTCAGATGATGATTGATAAGTGCTTGGGCTATTGCGGCTGAATAGTGTTATCCGGGCGTCGATGTGTGGCGTAGAGTTGCTGCACAGTTTCGGCAATGTAACAGGCGACTATAATGCCAGATTACAAATCAAATATACTACGATGACGTATTTGGTTTCGCTAAAAGTCAATATTGAATTGTCTCTTGGATTCGATGGCGGTTTTGAAGCCTCTATTTAAAACACAAATACGTGAACACTTAAAACACAGAATACAAACATCAGTAGACAAGCAAGATAATACATACTGTCTTAGTGAACATTAAGATACAGAACACAAACATCAGTAGACAAACAATATATTCCACACGGTCTTAGTGAACATTAAGATACAGAACACAAACATCAGCAGACAAACAATATATTCCACACGGTCTTAGTGAACATTAAGATACAGGACACAAACATCAGCAGACAAACAAGATAATCCATACGGTCTTAGTGAACACTTAAGATACGGAACACAAACGTGTAATAATGGAGGGAATTGTGCTCAACATGATTTTCAACACATTAATCTCATAATATTTATTGGGTCTTCAAGGTCTAGAAGAACAAACATGAAAAGGTTAGTTAGATATGGATGCTCTGTCATGAGCTTTGGTATGAAAAAAAAGACATGGACAATTTCTATTTACAAGAACAATATTTTGAACTTTGTAACCGGGCAACAGTGTCATTTGGCATACTTCCCATTATTCACTGTTTGCTTTTTATTGCATAATTTATAAGATATCGATGTTATTGAATATGATATTATGTTGTTAAATTGTCGGCCTTTCTGATCTGACAAACATGTGTATTTATTTACAACAACCAAATTAAACATTGTGACATACCGCCGAGAATTGTTCAGAAAAGTATAAATACAACTTACACTGAAGAATTAACCAGTTAATATGAAGCAAGCAAGAAGAAGAAGTTAAACACATGACAGATTTTCATCCACTCTTTTTGGTTTGAAATTATCCACCCTTTGAAATTTGTTGAAGGAAACCGGTAAGTAGTTCGATATTTGATAAATTCCATTTGTATTACAGCATTATTTGTAAGATATATGACTATACATGGGCGGGCGAGACTGGTTATTTATGGTTAATTCAAATACGATTTGGAAAAGAGTTAAAAAAGTTAGGTCATTTAGATTGGATTGGGAGACTGTAATACTGGTATCTTCTACAATAAGGTGGTAGATATGTCGGATGAGGAAATTAGTTCGTTGATGTAAAGAACGAAGCACAATGGACCAAGAATGGATCCTTGAGGAACCCCGTTTGAAACAATGGAAGGAGACGATAATTTATCATAACATGACACAAGCTGCGTCCTGTCTGACAAATAACAGTCTTTAGTCGCGTTACGAAAGCCGTAATATTTTAGCTTTTCAATTGAGATAGTGTAATTTACAGTATCGACGGCTTTGCTAAGGTCAAGGTAAACGGCTATGATATAATTTCTGTTTCCCTTAGCCTTGGCCATAGGAAGGCAGTACATCATCATGTGATGTCGAATGGTGTTGACGAAATCCAAATTGGTTTGTGGCTATTTTGTTTTCTGTATCTACAAACTTACGCATGCGGTTTGCAACAATTTTTTTCGAAAATCTTGCTTAAGATACAAGAAGATTAGGCTAACCAGCTTTGAAAACGGGGGATACTTTGCGGTTTTATATATATTTGTAAATTGTCCGGTTGTAAATGAAAGATTGATAATAAAACGTAACGGTTTTAAGATGAGCTGTAATATAGGTTAAATCCATGATATGATGATTCCATCCACGCCAGGTCCTGCATTCTTTAAAGTGTGTACTACGTCTGTCACATTTTTGTAATCATTTTAAAGATATGTCTTAAAGTCTGTTTGAGTAGAAGATATTTTATTTGCTAGTTGGTTTGCTATATAATTTAATTTTTTATGAAAAAATTAACTTGGGTGAGTAGTTTAAAAATGCACTGTAAATGAAAATTATATAATCATGTGACTTATATAAGTAACAGTAAACCCTTGATGTGTGGACTAGCTTTAGTCGAATCTAATTAAAGCCAGATCTCAAAAAGATCAACCAAAACAAGCCGAAGTCATAAAAAAATGCAAAAATGAAACTCCACTCAAAGATTATTATTTGAATGATTTTTTGATTGAGCGCGTACCCGTACGTCAAAATATCTCAAATCAGATTTGAGAAGAGGCTCTGTGATTGGCCAATTTAACAAACCAATCAAAGTTGAAAATAGGATGACTGCTTAAGATCTCAATATGCATGGCGACAAACAAAACCCCGGGAGCATTTGTGACATCTGATTTTAATTAAATAGAGCTTTAGTCATTACATATTTCACATTTTACATATATTTTTATTGTATTGTTTATCTCCACCACCAGTCTCTGTATAGCCCGCCAACTCTGTAAACGACTGATCGACAAAAGTTCTCGACAGAGCGGGCATTGTATAGCTATTTTGAATTAATGAGGAGAAGAAAAAAAATTACTTGGCTCCACCGGGATTCGGACGGAGCTTAGGTTTATTTCATTTTACATTTCATTCGTAAGCTATTAAACAAAAGACATGTCTTTAATTAAATATAGATTTTCTGTTAGAGCTTACTCTACAATTTTTGTATTGTGATTTTAAATTTTTAATAATAAAATTTTTTTAAAAATTCCAATTCAAAGTTAAAATGAGTTTAACGCTTTTACGGTAATGCTGACTTGGAAACATATTGATTTTCTGTAATTTGTTTCCAACGCTTCAGCGGATTGATCTTAAACTGTGCCAACTAGAAATATTGTCGAGAGATATCAAATATTTTGAATGAAGCAGATGAATGTATATGGATGCTATGGAGTTACCCGATATAAAACTTATTTTATCTAAGCTGATCTAGTCTTGGCGCACACCATTCAATGGAGACGGCAATATAATAACCAACTAACCATCCATCCAACCAACTCATCTAAGCTTAGATGACAGCCCGGGGTAAACATAAATAATGTACAGCCCACGATAAAGCATGTTCTATAATTATATATATTGAAACTTCAGCTGTATCGTTCAGTATTGAGCCATGTGAGTGTAACAATGGAGGATATTGTGCTTAGCATGATTGTCAAACATGTAAAGGCTAGTGGAACCTAGCTGGAGGCTACACCATTAGCTTTCATATGAAATAAACAGTCTATTAAAATCAGACCTCAAAAACACTCCCCGTGTTTTGTTTGTCGCTATATATTGAGATCTTACGCAATCGCTCTACTTGTACTGTCTTACAAGCTTACTGGGGTTCACGAAAAGTCACAGTTCCAGCTGTCCAATAGAAACACATGTACACGCGGCCATGGTAAACACCATATTTAGCCACAACAAGCAGAAGTTGCCTGATTTTCTACTGTGTTCATGTTGTAAGTTGCATGTTAACAGTGGAAAGTGCAATTCCACTCCAAGTTTAGTATTTGAATGTTTTTTTTGGGGGTGTATGTATCCGTTGGTCAGGTAAAAATACGCAGTCGGGAAACTTCAGTTCGTCGGCGGTAATCTTCAGCTTTTACAAACCAGAATTGAGAAGCAGCTCTGTGATTTGTCAATTTAAGAAACCAATCGACATTGTAGGTGGGGTGATTGTGTTAGACCTCAATATAGCGACAAACAACACACGGGGAGTTTCTGATTTTAATTAGACTGATGAAAAAAAAAACCCGATATGGAGTATTTCTATTTACCAGAGGAATATTATGAGCTTTGTTACCGGGCAACAGTGTCATTCCCATTATTCACTATTTCCTTTCTATTGCATAATATATAAGTTATCGATGTTGTTGTTTATGACATTATGTGGTTAAATTATCTACCTGATCTATCTGCATTTAATTACGGCGGCCAAATTAAACATCGCGACATACTGCGTAGAATTGTTGAGAAAAGTATAAATACACTTTACACAGAAGAATTCACCAGTTAGTATAAAACAAGGAAGAAGTAGAAGTTAAGCACACGAAAGAGTTTCATCCGCTCTTTGTCTTTACAAATTATCCTTGCTTAGAGATTTGGTGAAGGAAACAGGTAGGTAATTTGATATTGGATAAATTTCATTTGTATAACAGCATTATTTCCAAGATAAAGGCCAACATAGGCGGACGAGACTGGTAATGAGAACTGCGAGACTTCCATGTGAATATCGAGTGTTGACTTTGACATTTTTACTACCTAAGCTACTCTCGTAAATGACAATTATATAATCATTTAACTTAAAGTCTGGATGTGTGGGCCAGCTTAGTCACTATATATTTCGTCTCCCTTTAATAATGACATGTTTACTGGGGAGATCTCCAAGCAAGCTGTTTAAACTGTTTCAAGCATTTTACATATATTTTTATTGTTTTCCTTGACTCCACTGGGAGTCGAATTCTGGTCTCTGTCTAGCCTGGCCAGCTATCTAGCAGACTGACCTACATAGGCTCAAGGTATAGCAAACGTTGTACATAGCCTCGTTTTGTTTCATTTTACAATCATTGATAAGCTATTAAAAAAAAGACGTGTCTTTAATTAAATATATATTTCCTGTTAAACCTTACTCCTCTGAAAACGATTTTTGTATTAGGGTATGTTTTATTTTTAATAATAATAAAAAAAAAACTTAAAAACAATCTAAATCCAAAGTTAACTTGATTTACCGCAGTCATGGTAATGTTGAATGGTAACATTAATTTTCTGCTATTAGTTTCCGACTCTCCAGCGGATTGATCTCAAAATATGTGTATAAAATAATGATTTATGACAACTTACAACTTACAGATTCAGGTTTAGGTATAGTGCAGTTTTGTAAACGTGTTTGCAAAGATTAAGCCAGTATGATTAAGACACTGGATTCCGTTATCTGTTGGAACTGTTAGATATGCTACATGTCTGTGAAGTTAGTTAACAGTTCCCAGTTCCCGATTCGTCTCAATCTCTTTCCAGCCTTGAATCGGTAACTGGTAACTAGTAACCAGCTTCACAGAATATCATTAGTGACTAGTTCCCAGTTTCTAGTTCCTAGATTCATTTCAATCAGTTTTCGGTCTTGAATCGGGAACTAGGAACTAGTAAATAGTAACTAAGTTCACACTATCTCTTTTCTGTGAAGCTAGTTACTAGTTTTCAGTTCCTAGATCCCTATTCGTTTCTAATCAAATTCCAGTCCAGCTCCTTGTTCCCGATTCCTTTTAAACAGACACGTACATGTATAACATAAAATAATACCCCCTGGTGTCCAATATTAAAAAGCAGTGCAGTATTCTTGTAGGGCATACTGACATGAGTAAATGTACAAATTTGAGTGCTTTAAATCTTATTATAGCGTGTTATATGAGCCAGTTACTTATTCAGTTCCTTATTTTGGGGGGCGCCCTTGGTGTCCAATATAAAAAACGAGTGAATTATTCTTGTAGGGTATACTGAAGTGAGTAAGAAGGCCTATACCAGCTTTTAGAAGCTAGTGAAGCTAGTAACTAGTTACCAGTTCCCGATTCAAGGCTGGAAAGTGATTAAGGCGAATCGGGAACTAGGAACTGGGAACTAACTTCACAGACATCGATGCTACACGAACTTGTGAGATAGTCTACTTTTGTTAAAAACAATTGAATGTTTAAAATTCTTGTATGTATTGTTTGTTTCTCAGGAGGAGTATGGACGACAGGGAGATGAAGAAAGCAAACTATTCTGCTAATGACTTCAAAGAATCGATGGAGGAACAATTGCAAAAGGACAAGTTTAAAGATGAATTTTCGCAGATACTGGACAGTAAACTCAGACCGTTGCTGATCTGTATGTCAATCTTTGGCTTGTATTTTCCATACCATGGAAAGCAGAAAATGTCAAATAAATGCACAGTTTTACGCATATATTGCACAGTAATGATTGGGTTACTGTTAGCAGGTACCGTAACTTATACCTATATCAATCGCGTGGAAATTACTCAATTCGGTTCAGAATTCGTGTATCACTTTTTGACCTACCTGTACGAGGCTTTAAACATAGTATGTGCCTGCGTTATGTACGCTTCGTGTAGTCGAGGAAATGGTCTGGACTCTATTATCAGCCAATGGGGACGCCTTCATAGAAGTAAAATATGCATGGTCAATTGTTCTTTTAACAGAATTGTAGTTACTGTATTATTTATTTCGTTGATATATTTCTTATCGGATATAGTCTTGATGTGCACTGTGGCTGTGTCAAAATATTACTCAACGAATAGTCCTTTCGCCAAGGACCTAGCAGTCCTGATATGGAGTGTGGCTGTAGAACTGTTGCATGCAGGCGCCTGGCTTTTACCAATGACCCTTGTCTCTATTATCTCTCTTGGTCTTACAATTGAATTCTGTTCATTCAATAGAGAGTTTAAAAGTGCCATTCGATCTGATGGACAATTTGAAGGTAATTTTGAAGAATACAGACGATGTCATCAACATATTTGCAATTTGGTTGGCCTTTTTGACGATAACTTCAATATTCTTTTTGGATGTGAACTAATGTTCAATGTGGCCCAAATCCTTTTGAAATTTTATGTCACCCTTCGGCGCCCTGAATTGAACCTGGATTCCACAACCCATGCCATGATGGTTGTTTGGTTAATTTTCTCTGTCAGCTTTATGACAATAACATGTTTGTGTGGAGGACTGATTAACCAAAAGGTAACGATTATACAATTGTTCCGTAGATGAAGTAGCATATGTTCATGGCGTTTGCAGAAAATTGATCTAAAATAAACTTACAATTCCACGTTTGTCTGTGTTTGGGGTCGTGTGCGCGTGCGTGTGTAAGGGTTAACTCATAAAGATTTGTAAAAACTATGCAGTGTTTTACATTGCATGATTGTTAATATTAATCGACGATGTCCTCAGAGACAATAGCTCGCGTTGTGGAAACGGGCTTATACGGCAATAGCCCGATTAGGCCTACACAGCGTGATTGGAGAAAAAATCGAAGTTAATTAATTATGGATACAACTATCAAGGCCCAAATCACATTTCTAAAAAACCTTTTGTTGACTTATTGGATGTAGGCCAATTAGGCATTATTCATTGATACTCAAGTTATATTTCATACATATTTAATAATAACAAAACAAAACCTATTCGATTTTGTTAACAGGCACATGCTTCATTGTCGAACGTCCATGATTGTGATCTGGTTAAAAATAAGGATATTTCTTTAGAGGTAAGTCATCTTTGTGAAATATATAGGCTTATGTTGTGTTCTGTCTCTTATTTATCTGAGTGTACTAGTGGCTGATGGTAGGCCCCTGTCAAACTGGTGCCCCTAATTTTTTATTACAATTTTTATGTATCTCATTTGAATAGTGAATACCCGATCACATTCACTGCTACTCGGTCTTAGGGTCTTAGAGAGATACAACAAGCACTTAGGTATGTTAAACGGCATGGGGTCAGGCACTCCCTTAAAGGTAAGCAACCATTAAATACAGCTACAGTTATAATGTAGCAATTTCGGAGAATTCAAACCCGTGCTATAATACATAAGTCAAACACTTTCTGTCAAATGCAATACAAAAATTCTTATGTTCATAACCCGATCATAACTCTAATTATCATCCATTAAAGAGGAACACCGAAACCACTTGAATCATCGAATCCTGTGTACAGCACACTTCACTGATCTATCATTGGATAGTCCAATATTGGTTTTTCCTTTAAGAGCAATGGTGGTAATTATGATTTGGTTTCTTGATTGTCAGTTCTAGCAGGGAATTTTGATTTCAGCCTTTCTCCTCCAAAAACTATTTATTGTATTTCATTGTTCGGGACCCGAGGGATGGCTATATAACATTATGGCTCCATTAGGCCACGTAGGCCTTTTGCCAATCACGTGATCTAGCACTGCCATCTCCTCCTGTGTTATGACAAGAACTATGTCGCAATCGTGCCAGGGCGAAAACTATAGTTCCACATCGTGATCCATGTTTTCTGGAGAGGTTGACCTGCTAGCATACTTCTACAGTTTTGGACTACTGCATCCAGGGTGATCCACCATACGAATTCGCCGTGTCTTCACGAAACCTGATAGTGTAAACTGAACAACTTAGCTATTGTTAACGTGGTTTGTGGTTGATATAGATGTTTCCCGTATTTTCAGATTCAAGTTTTCTTGGTCCGCTTGGCTGGGGACAAAATTGGACTCACTGCGATGAACCTATTTGTTATTGACAAAACTGTCATTCTTACGGTAAAGGTCTAATAAAATCTATTAAAGCTATATCGACAAATCAGCTGTGTAGAATCTTGTACATCAAATAGTCAGTGACTATCTAAACCCGACGGATTATTCTGACAGTGGCAGTTTCTGAACAACAAGGAAACCAAACAATCAAATAGACGATGATACTAACATTTATTAAAATAATATTTGTATACTCTCAAGCAGAGAGTCTGGAAACTACATTTAATAAAATAAAAACTAACTTACTGACAATGGAAATGTTCAGCGTGCACCAAGGAGTATCACTGCAAAATGTCCGGAAAAGAAGCCAAGGCATTTTTGACAAAATTGTTTGGTCAGCTCAAGAACGCGAACAAAAAAAAAGTATTTGGCTACCTTTCTTGTTCGCGTTCTTAAGCTGGCCAACCAGCCAACAGTAACAGCAGCAGCAGCAACAACAATAACAACAACATTATTAAGCTCATAAGTACACGATGCCTAATGTCCCTTATGTCACAACATATCACCCGGTACTGAAGTGATCGGGCCGATTAATTACCAGTCTCAGTCACAAGTGTAAATGTCAATAATCTTTACACACAAGAGAACATCTAATTCTTTTGCATGTTGAGCAGAAATAAATACTGTTCAGTGGATGATAAAAGCATTAATGCTTGTTCCATATATATGTAAAACAACAAAAAAGCAACCAAAAAATACCCTCTTTGTGTGTTTTACAGGTGTTTGGTGTTCTTGCGTCCTATTACGTGATTTTGGAACAGTTCCAACCAGCACTAACGTCTGTTAATCTGGACAGCGTCAACATAACTTCAGCACTATCAAACCGATAAGAACAGGACAGCAACAGGTTCCAACTGTGCAATCTTGCTAACTGAACTGATCTTAACTTGCTGGGGTTTTGGTCGCATTAATACAAAAGATAAAACTGAACTCGATGGTTAAAGATAATGGGAGTGAAAAAATGTTTCTTGGCCTCTTTGTGGACGTATTGGAATGAGTAGATATGTCGGACAGGTATATAAAGTTACCTACCGAGTGCACTGAAAAGAGCAGTGGTTTCGGGCAGCACTATTATCTGGCTGCCGTGTTTGCCGGGTTGATGCTCATGACAATGCTATACATGACTGTTATCCATATTTTCTGACCGTCGTGTTTTCTCACTATCGTGTTTTGACAATCGGGTTTTCCGATTGATGAGTGTTCTGACGGTCGGGTGTTAATCTGACTGCGACGTTTCCTGACAGTCCGGTTTTCTGACTGCGATCTTTTCTAACTGTCGGGATTTCTTATTGTCAGGTTTTCTGACTGTGATGTTTTCAGACTGTTGGATTTTCTGACTGCGATTTTTCTGACTGTCGGGTTTTCTTACTGTCGGGTGTTCTGACAGTCGTGTTTCCCACTGTCGGGTTTTCTGACTGCGATGTTTTCTGACTGTCGGGTTTCTCTGACTGTCGGACGTTCTGACTGTCGGGTTTTCTGACTGTCGTGTTTTCTGACTGTCGGGTTTTCTGACTGTCGGGTTTTCTGACTACGATATGTTTTCTGACTGGCGGGTTTCCTGACTGTAGGGTTTTCTGACTTTTGCCTTTTCTGACTGTCGTGTTTTCTGACTGTCGGGTTTTCTGAATGCGATGTTTTCGGACTGTCGGGTTTTCTGACTGCCATGTTTTCCGACTGTCCATGAGTACACACTGCAATGTCGTCTGATAACAATATTATGTGACTGTCGTGTCTTCTTGCTACCACCTCGAAAACCTGTTAACTTAGCATAAAGAGTTTAGGAGATTGCTTTTTTAATTTCGTCAGGGTTGACATCAATCTATCCCTAAAATAGAGCCGTATCGTTGTTTTGTTTGGCCATAGGTGAACAGATGGAAAAACAGATGGGTCTGTTTTTCTAAAGAAAGCTAAAAAAACGAAAAGCCTTTTAAAGTGTTTTGTCAGCAATACACTTGGTATAATTAGGCGCAAAAAATGTTCAAGGACTAGTTGCATTCCAGAATTAGGTGCATTCCCGGATTAGGTCCCTTCAATGATAAGATGTAATCCAGGATAAGGCGCATTCAAGGATTAGATGCATTCCCGGATTAGGCGCATAATACGATTATTCCGATTTAAACGTAAGATTCAACGGTGTCAAACAACATGAAGGCACTTTAAAGAAGAATGTTAGTTCCCGCAAACATCAGATGTGTAAGTTGGCCAGTCGCTGAGCTGTTAATCGTTATTGGGCTCAACTAATGGGACTACACCTGGCATAATCTGGGTGATTATCTTATTTATTCAATGTTTGTATTACAGGTAGAAGGTTTTCAGTTATTTAAGCTGTATCATGATCTTTTTAAAAAAGTTTATGTCCCCCCCCCGCCCCCCCCCCACACACACTATATGTGCATCCTACTACTATTTGAAAGTCGGGGCTCTTTGTCCGACTCTATTCTATGGCCATTCCATATACTAGCGCTCGTGTAATTCCTAATTTAACCGTAAAAAAGCAATCAACTATTACCGTTTCAACCTGAAGGCTATTAATGGTAGATGATGACCAACAAACACATTTTCACTTTATCTCACTGCATCACTCATTCAACTCAGTAATGAAAAATTAAGGCCTTGTTGGATGGTTATTGTTTGGTTTCGTTGGCGCCTGCAGACCGCGGGATTATTCGCAGCATTAAACCCTTGACAGTGAAATCAGCTGTATTGATAGTACTAGGAGAATGGGAGTTAAATGGTCCGTGAGTACACAAGACTGAGCAGCCATCCAACGATACGTTTTCACCCACACAGTTTTCCATAGAGAATTAACTTCTCGATGAAAAAGTTTGCTGAACAAAAACATAAATTAATAAATAAATACAACAAAAAAAAATGGCAGACTGGATTAAGATTATTCAGAAGTCCTTACAGCGATTGGATATAAAAATTAATCAATTAAAAATTATCCGCACGAGTTGATAAAGTTTATCTTGTTTATGAAATGATAAGGATCGTCCGTAGTTGCGAGAAACTGCTCTGGTACCCTGAACAGAATTTTCTGATGTAAATGGCAGAAGCATAGTGCCCTTTTAACCCTTTTACTAATACATGTTCTTCTGCAATGTTACCCAATTAACAACATCCTTAAAATTCTGTTTAATTAAAAGGAGTATCCATATGTAATAATAATGATGGATGTAAATACTAAGTAGAAATATATCTATACTAATCAGCGTATAGAGACGACACATTTTACCTGATAAAAAAGACCCAATAATATGTGCACTGAGTCCTTTGTGAAACCACCTATAGATGTATAAATCGCAAACACTCAGACAACTTCTTTTGCGAAACATCGCAATAGCCCTGTAATATTGTTAGACAGATGTATGGAGACTATATGTAAGCTAAATATATACATCTATACCAGATAAGACCTACTTTGTCGGACAATAAGCTTAAAATTCTTATTATTTGGTATAGCCATTTTGAGCTATGGTAACTGGAAAGGATAGTCTGACATAATATGTTAGTGAAACAAAAACCCCTTACGGCTTAGAGCTGACCATAATTGTTTCATTCAGTTACAATTCATATCCCCAATAGGTCATTCTGCTAATCATTTTGAAATCATTACGATTAAAAAAAACACACAATTTCTTCCATCTGGAGAGGAAAACAAACAGAAACGTTGAGAACGAGAATCTTTTTTGAGTACAACTTTATTGGTAAGTTATTCGCAAATAAAGTACTTAAAAATTTACTAGTTTTGGATTGGCATGTCGAGATACACGACATCCGTTTGTGATTTATATATACTTCTGCAAGTTGTTTTACTACCAGGTTATCTTCCTGTGGATCGCCTTCTTTCATTCGTAAATTGCAGTTAATTCCATGATTATGCGACATTCCATGATTTAGCGCAAACGTTTCCAGGATTTTTTAAGATTATGCAATACACATGACGGATT